>BLKR01003789.1:0-131404 GCA_011170035.1 Teleogryllus occipitalis
GCTTATATTCTTTGGTAGAAGATACATTAAACAAAATTCACGTACGAAAATATATACATATCTGTTTATTAATTTTTAACCTGACAAGGAAACGGTACATGTAGCTGACAAAATATAGGACTGCTACAAAAGCAGTAATGTTCTTGAAATCGACACTATGGGATTTGTACGAATCGAACACTTATAAGAGTTGAAATATTTATCTTTCTTTTGATAAAGTTTTAAACAAATACAGTTTGAAACTTTGACAGTAGATATTGAATTGAGAGTTCTGAGGATATTGAGCCATTTTTACCAACTTGGTCAAGAATAATTTCTACAAAAACACGTATCTCATACGAGGTCAGGCGACAAAAATGAACTCTTAAATATTATTTTTGACCCCGTATAGTTCTTTGTACAATTTGTACATAAATCTTTTACCCTTTCTCGTGTACATAGCATTGATTGATTTTTTGATTGATTAATTAATTGGTTAGTGATTGCAGGAAGGTCAATAGCTACAGGTATAATTGAAGAGATTGAGGAAAACGTAATATAAATTAAATGTAAGTAAACGAAAATAAAATAATTAACGTTCCGGACCATTTTTCTCGACAAAAGATGTTTTTGAGACACTTCTCGTGACTATTCTACCATATTATCTCCAAATTATAAAATTTATTTGTAGCTTTCGAGTACATTTCAATAACAATTTCAATTGATAATTGGATTTCACTTATTTGACTTCGATGTAATTTGCCGTGATTTTTAAATTTACCAACCATTAGTTTGTTTCCAATGTAAATCACCAGTATCCATATTCCTTTATAATTTTCCAAAACTTTTGCAAGCAGACACACACACGCGCCTGCCTATGTCACGTGTCAATCTCCCAATAGCAAAACCGTCATTGAGCACACTTTGAATTTGTTCGCAAATCCACTGTCTGAGGGTCAAAAAACAATCGCCCTGAGCTCGTCAACGGAGCCATGACGTCGCCGTCACGGCCTCAACTCTCCCGCCCGCGCCTCCATCAGCATGGCTGGCGCTGTCGTTTCTTCCATTTCCATATAAATCAGCCCGTCTAAGCCGTAATTTCTGCGCGGTCGTCCACTCCAGCGCGCCGTGCACCTCGCTGCCCGCCCGCCCGCCCGCCCGCCCGCCGGCGGTGACGCGCACGAAAATTGAAAATAAATTCCATGTGCACGGGAGCATTGCTCCTGACTCCTGCACGACCACTCCCTCCACGGAGGCCCCGCTCTCCCAACATTTTGCCAACCCCTCCCGTCACGCCCCACCCCATCCGTACGAGACTTTTGGGTCTTTCCAAATTCTCCCCGGCTCGGGCCGCCCTTTTATCTCCTTCCCACCCTTCCTCACCCACCTGTCCTCCCTTGACCATCTCCAGTCATCGTCACCTGCACTTTCCAATCTCTCCAGAATTAATTCCTTCCGCCACCGTGTCCAGCGCTTCGAGCCGCCAGAACAATTTGCCGTCCATCTTCCGTTTCTCGCAGCTGTTTCTCGGCGACGTGGGCAGAACACAGGGCGAGTAATTTTTTCCCCCTAGGAATGACCTGACTGGTGCATTTGTAATGGAATATGGAATTGAAACGAATCATTCGGCGTTTGTTGACCTTCGATGAAAATTGTAAGGGTGGTTGAGCAAAATTAGACGATATTTTTTGGGTTGGAGTATAAATGACATTGATTTAGTTTAAAACTACATTAATTTTTAGCAATCAAAACATGCGACTTCAAAATGTTCTGTGTATCTTAGTGCTTTATGTATTTCATTTCGGACCGAGATATACGTATATTCTTATGATTGCGTCCAAATGTTTAGTTTTTATGCTTTCAATTCGTAAAAGTAGACCTCCAGCTCCTTAGTATCAACAAAGATATTTTATAACAAAAATCAGCACTAAATATCAGGTATTATACATTCATATACGTCAAACTGCTGTTAATGCAGCGCGTGTTTAGAAAGCTCCAAATTACTTTCAAAGGGACCTGACCCATCAAAACCTATGAGGAAATGAACCGACAACGTATTCTAAAGTAATATTAATTCTCCCTCCACCTATCAAGTCACTCCCAGTCACGCAAAGGCGAATTGCGGAGTGGACCGCTTTATCCGAAATCTTCCACGGCGCAGGTATCACAGATCAAACGCCCGTTGTGTTTCGACGGCGTGGTAGCAGCAGAAACGATGACAGAAGAGGTGGTGATGTCTCGAGTAGAAGCAGATGGGGTGATGATTGAGTGTGTTCTCGTTGACGTGCCCTCTGCGGAGGGGAAAGACTGAAAGGATAGCGATGAGTGCTGCGAGGGCGTCGGGAATGGTGAGGGCCGTGGGCTTGTTGAGGGGGTGTCGAGATCAGGGGAGATGTGGAGGGCTGAAAAAGGCGGTTTGGGGTGGTTTGGGCGAGTTGGCGTAATGCGGGGGGAGGGGATGTAGATGGGGCGGGTGGGGCTTCTGGGGAATGTGGGGTGCAAGGGGCAGGGGAGGGGGCTTGTGGGATGTGTTAGATGGGTGGGGCGGGTAAGACTGGTGAAGCGTGTGAGGCGGGAATGGCGCATGGAGCGGGTGAGGCTCGAGGGGCGTGCGGGGTACGTGGGTCCGATGAGGGTCGAAAGGCGCATTATGTGCTTGAGGTGGGTGAGTCGAGTGAGCAGGTAGAGCGGGTGGGGCGTTTGGAGGGATGGGGCGAGTGAGGAGGGTAGAGCGGGCAGGGCGGGCAGGGCGGGAGGGCGGGAGGGCGAGTGGGGTGGGTGAAGCAAGTGCAGTGAGTGAAGTGGGTGAGGCAAATGGGGTGGGTGGGGCAAGTGGGACGAGTAGGGCGAGTGAGGTGGGTGGGACGAGTAGGGCGAGTGAGGTGGGTGGAACGAGTAGGGTGAGTGGGGTGGGTAGGGGCAAGTAGGACGAGTGGGGCGAGAGAGGTGGGTGAGGTGGGTGGGACGAGTAGGGTGAGTGGGATGAGTGGGGTGGGTGGGGAGAGTGGCGCGAGTTAGGCGAGTGGGGCGAGTGGGGTTGGTGGGGAAGTGCGTCGAGCGGGGCGACTGGGGCGACTGGGGCGAGTGGAGCGGATGGGACGGTTGAGGAGTTCAGGTGAGTCAGGCGCATGATTTGATTGAAAAAGATGTAACGTACGGGGCAAGTGGGACGAGTAAATATAGCTGAAGCAAAACAAGAAGCGATGGCGCAACAGCAGTGACGGTGGTAGTGCCGGCATTAAGTCAAAGACGTAAAAACCAACCCCAGTTTCCCAGGAGAAAGGGAAGGCTGAAGAAGTGAGGTGGATTGGTCGGAGGGAAGCGAGGGAGAAATGGTAATTTATAAACGTACAGCAAACAGCCCACGATTGGGAGCCGCTTTTGCTGCCGCTCCAATGCCGATGAAGCAGGGACTCCGGCAGGGAAACTTTGATAAGAGAAAACGTTTTGTATCGACTCAAAAAAAAACACACACACAACATAAAACGGGAGGAAAGAAGGCGCAATTTTATAATTGCCTGTGCGTGGGTGGCGGGGGTTGCGAGGGGCTGTTTTTATTGGGTCCCCGCGGTGGTCTAGGGCGCGCCGCTTCCTTTGGAGAGCCGACGATGGCGGCGGTAAATACGGTCGGCAGCTGCGCTTGACTTTTATCGCAGGGGAATCTTAGATGCGTTGGGTAGATACAGCTGGTGCGTGTAGTCACGAGAATGTTTACTCGATCATTTATGCTAATTAAGTTTTACGCTCTTTCGCGGGTTCCCATCCTTTCGCGTTTCGTGAAAATTTTAATTTCGTTTCAACACAGAGAAAGTACTAATTGCATGGGAGCAAACGCATTAGACGGTTTTCTGGATTTCCGTTGATGGTGGTAGTATTCTCTTGCGTGATAATCGCGGAAGAGATATTTAGAAAGAAGATTTTGAGTGGATACACACTGACGCGTAACTAAAGTACAAGAAAATTATTTGAGTTCTAACTAGTTTATTTTGATACCTAGAAACATAGTTTTGAAAACAAATAAGAGCTAAAATGCTACCGCAGATAAGCTTAATATTTATGAGTTCACATTTGGAATTGTATTATGTTTTACCTGCAAAGAAAGAAAAGAATCTCTATTCAGTCTTCTTTTGATAGAGAGATAAATAACTACTAATTTAAAACAGATTTCATCCGTGTTTTGCTATTTGTTACTTCAGTTTGCAAATAAACATATTTGGTATTCTCATTGGGAGTTTTGATTGTACCTGTGTAAACATTCTGCATTTTTTAAATGAGTGTTTGAAATCAAGTTTTATGCGAGAACCCCACGTCAAACGGCCAAGCCTTAAACTGAACGTTGTATCATATAGGTTTGGTACTGTGTGTGAGTGAGCACTAAACACTAAATAATATTGCTAACAATATATTATCCAACATATGTTTAAATCCACGCTATTAAATAGCGAAGAATTTCAAGTAGTCAAGTTAATTTTAAAGATAATTCAAGATTCTACCATTTTCTGACCACCTGTGCTAGGGAAGGGATATACTCAGAAAAGCCAATCCTCCCCTAAAAACTAGAATAACCAGGAAAGGTCACTGATGAATATGAAGCAATATTCGTCAGTGCTTGAAGAATATGATGCATAATTTCCATGCTCCCAAAAACAAGTTTAATGAAACAATGTGTTTTAAGGAATTGTGAGGGTTCTAAATGAAAACCCTTTTGAAACACTTTCTTTTTATGTGCCTTTCTTCATTTTTTATTTTGTAAGTGCTAAGAAAAAAATGATGACAAAAGAAATAGTAAATGCGATTATTGTACATACATTATTATTTACATACAATTAACAGAAATGTCTAAAACTTTTAAGTATGGTCATTTAATGTAAGTGATACGGAAACAAATCAAACTTTTTTTATTACAAAATAAACGCGATTGTGTTATGCCTACCTGTAAAAATAGAGGTGAGCCATAAACTGTCATCGCTAATTAAAAATGGACAAAAATGGACAAAAATACTACAGTTCGAACAAATACCCTATCACAATCCCACCAAAACGACTTCGCATAAGGACAGCATTTAACGCACGAAAATAACCTCGAGATATCCGTGCCCGTTATAACCTCGACCGCACAACAACCCTCGTCTGCATCTGTCCCAGGGGAAGAAGGTGGCATCCCTTCATCACCACAGCAACCCTCGCCCTTGGTTCCTCCACTACTGCGACCTTCCCCCTCCCCTCTCCCATCCCCGGCCTCCGCCACCGCCACCTCCCCAAGCACGAACAACCGATGATATTACCGGCCAGGCATCCGCCCCCGCCGCCAACGCCTCTCTTATCAGTCCCGGGGTTCTCCGCCGGACAATGCGCTCTCAGTGTTTAGTTCCATCTGATAGCCCCTCCCAACTCCAGCCTCTCCCTCCTCTCCCCCTTCTCCGGCAGACATTATTAAACCGGCCCGTCTTATTGCGGAGAAGGAACTTTCTGCCGTAGATACTTCTAACAAGAGAGATATATATTATTAATAATTCATTTCCACAAACTTTTCAAATGAAGCCATAAATCTGAGAACCAATTTCGGCAAGTCCGGAAGTGCCCCTCGGCACGTCAGCCAGCCCAGTGCTGCCAACCGCAGCCGCCAACTTTACCTGCCGCTAAGTCCCTGGCGTTCCTTTACGAAATCCGGTCGAGACTTGCGCGCATAATTACAATTTCACGTCTCATTTCGGGGGCCCACCTCACGATTAAATGTATCGGGAACTCTTGGCCGACGCTCCTCGAGAAGAGCGCCCGGCGCCGGGGGTGGCGGGGGAAGAAATTAGAACTAGGAACGTTTTTCGCGAGAGCTGGTGAAAAAGGGGATTCAATCCTATAATTGGGTTCTGTTTCTGCGAATAGAAGGTAGCTTTCTCTCAGATCGCCTTTCTGAGAAATAAACTGAAGTGCTGCTGAAATACAATCCGTACTTCTTAAGAGATAAGTGGCCTTTGTATGCGTCGATTTCATCTTGCCGGAAAGATGAGTTACAACCTTGCCGGTGCATTTTCAAACCGGACGTTATTTCTCGTAATTTTTACTAAATACTACGTATTGCAGCATTCATTTGACGGTATAACAACCGTGCACCAAAACCAGCCGCCCGTCGCAACGATAGATGTCATCGTCATTAATTCTCTCTGAACTCTCATTTCTAATGTTTTTGGTATATTCTATTAAAACGTTCTTATTCACGATGATATTCCCAAAACTGTCTCTACTTACACATGATAGAATAGAAGATCCATCTGCAATGGAACCGCCAAGTCACAGAAATACTGACGATGGATAGAAGATCAAAAATATCCTTCAATATCAACGTCTTGGAAGAGAGAGAGGAGAAAGATCCAGAATATCCTCATTGAAACGAATTCGATAAACCTTACACGTGAGAGAAATAAAAGAGGAAAGAGAAAACAAACTCATATTTTGCAAAAAGTAAAGGTGATATTGTTACAGCAGCATCATTCCGTTCAAATGGGTACCTCAAAAAATATTTACTATATATTATAATCTTATTATCTATTATTATCTTATTATAATATGTAATTTACATTCAACAATAATAAAGAAAAGTTTTTGTAAAAGCTGACCAATTTGCTACCCTTAACAATACAAATGGAATTTTTGTCGACCGTATAATAGAACCTTGATAAACATACTTGCAATAGAATCAGCACAATGAGAGGACCTTCTCATCACAACACGAGAAATAAACTGGAAAAATTTGTCTGCCCTCATTGGCTCTCGAATTCATGAGTCTTTTGAGACGATAAAGTTTCTAATCTTTAGCTGCCCCAGACGACTTTCAAAAGAATTCACTGAAGTTCAATTCCAAATATATGTTTAATGTTTTTGAAGTTTATTATCTTGGTATCCAGTCCCTTGGTCTTTATATTAATAATGTGTAAGACACAGTTGCAATATCATGTTAAAAGAATGGACAAAGATTGCATTGGGCTTCTGTGACTGTACTCCCACCAAAAGAAAAAAACAAATCCGCAAATGTCACAAAAATTCTGAACTGAATACACTGCACTGAATGTACACTTGTGCACATGCCTACCATTTGTTTCCTGGCTACGATATCTTTTTTATCGGAGCTGTATTTTTCCACAAAAACTTTAAAAAAAACATTTTAGGGAACTGTTGTTCATTTCTAAAGTCATTGTATTAATCGTCTGTGGACATGTTTTAAATTACACGTCTTCCCATCCTTTTTTAAATTACACTACGTTTCCCAGAATTTGACGCATTGATCGAAACCTCTTCGGCTGGATGGAGACGAGATACGCCTCTGTTGGGTCGCGCTCGAAATAGGTTTCAAATTTGCCTCTCTTCCCGCGAACAAGGGTCCAAATTGAGTTCTGCCACGCGCGCTCGCCAGTAACTTGATGACACGTTCGTAGAACCACGTTTGGAATCGAGCGGCCAAATTTGTTTACAACGCTCCGTTGGGACCTTATCCCCACTATAACATCCTGCCATCTACGCACGCGTCGTCCCTCTCAAACAGTCGTTTCCCCACGAAGGCCTTCAATTATTCCCAGAGGATCCCACAAGCCTTTCAATGCGGCGACAGTTATTCACCTCAAAAATGTGTAATGCGACTAATCGCGTTTATGCAACTTATCATTCACAACATTGGGTGCTTCAAGAATTCATGATTTATATAACAAGTATTCAAGACTTGAAAAAACAAAATTGATCACGAAGTAAAAAAGTTTTTTTTTGGCATAAAAGGAGCATTATATAAGTAAATTTCATAGGTATTTTCTGCATTTTACAAACAGCAACAAGAATAGTTGCCTATAAAAGGACACCATGAAAGCAATTTGTCATTATGTACGTCCATAAATACATTATAAAAATATGAAGATGAAATACATTTCAAAATATGAAGATATTTTTGTACAGGATTGATTTATAAAATACTAGCTGACCCGGCGAACTCTCTTCCGCCGTAACAGCCGGTCCCATCTTTTCTCGCGTCGCACTCACTGTGAGAAACTGTACTATCCTTGTTGCACTCGTGATAATAAAGCAATTCCAGATTTGTGTTTTTCTCTCAAACAAAGAAGAATTAAAAAAAACGCTCTGATATTAAATAGATAATTAAAAATCTATCTAATTATACTTCACTTCACTTTTTAACACGCTTTTATTAGCTTCATTTGTATCTTTGCTTGATTTCTTGCTTGTTCTCCACTGCAGAACGCTTCTGCACAGAAAACTTAGGCGAAAAGGCGCGAAAACATACGAAAACGCGTGAAAACGTGCGAAAACGCATGAAAACGTGCGAAAATCCTCGAAAAGGCGCGAAAACCCGCGAAATCACGCGAAAACGTGCGAAATCACGCGAAAACATGCGAAATCACGCGAAAACGTGCAAAAACGTGCGTTCACACACAGGAACGCTGTCGAACGGGATAAACAGTATCCTATGTCCGTCTCCTGGCTCTAAGCTTCCTGCTCACCAATTTTCAGCCAAATCGGCACAGCCGTTCCTGAGTTATAAATAGTGTAACTAACACGACTTTCTTATATATCTATACTAGCTGACCCGGCGAACTCTGTTCCGCCGTAACAGCCGGTCCCATCTTTTTCTCGCGTCGCACTCACTGTGAGAAACTGTACTATCTTTGTTGCACTGCGTACGTGCAAAAACGTGCGTTCTCACACAGGAACGCTGTCGAACGGGATAAATAGTATCCTATGTCCGTCTCCTGGCTCTAAGCTTCCTACTCACCAAATCAGTACAGCCGTTCTTAAGTTATAAATAGTGTATCTAACACGACTATATATAGATATAACGGCGAACGAAAGGCGGCTATCATTATCGCTTTCTGTTATCAGTGCGGCGTTACAACAGGCAACAATGGCCGCTAACATGCGAAATCACGCGAAAACGTGCAAAAACGTGCAAAAACGTGCAAAAACGTGCGTTCTCACTCAGGAACGCTGTCGAACGGGATAAACAGTATCCTATGTCCGTCTCCTGGCTCTAAGCTTCCTGGTCACCAATTTTCAGCCAAATCGGTACAGCCGTTCTTGAGTTATAAATAGTGTAACTAACACGACTTTCTTTTATATATATATATATATATATATATATATATATATATATATATATAGATATAGATATAGATATAGATATAGATATAGATATAGATATAGATGTTTAAAACATTTTGACTATTTTTACCCGATAATAACGAAAATCTATAGAAATAACGTCTCTGCGGAGTACCTTCTGCAACTAAAAAGCCAATCGCGCCTTTTCCAACTCCCGAAACAACGCCCCCACCGCAGCGTGGGCGAGCGGGCAAGCGAGAGTCCGCAGGGGGGCCTGGGGGTGGGGGGTGGGAGCGACCGAGTAAACGGCGTGTCATGGTGAGCCCATTCACCGCGGCCGACACAGCACGCCGCCCTAATCACCCAGATACGCGGCGCTGGCTGCCGCCGCCACCCCCGCCCCCAACCCTACTCGTTCCCGGGCCGGCCCCGCCCCCCGCCCGCGCCCCCGCCGCGGCGCGAGCATAAAATAACGCAACTCCAGTTAACAACTGCATTATAAATCATGCACGGCCCCCGTGTGCGCACCCGCGGGCGCACCGTCATTTGACATCGCGCCAAAAAAGCGCCGCTTTGCGCGCCGCCGCCGCCGCCGCCCTCCCCCGCCCCGCCGCGGCGCAGCGCCACACAAGAATGAAAAGTCCCGCCCGGCACGAGGGGACACGGTCTAATTGTTTCAAACAACAAAAGGCCGATGTGATTATTTGTCAAACGGCCCGCGTTGCGCCTGGTGCCCGCACCCTGTCCTGCTGCTGGCGGCAACCCCAACGCCTGTTGCCCTTCGCGCCCAGAAAACCTTGCGATGGAGGCGGGGCCGAAAGGCGGCAGGGGCGGTGGTCAGCCGGACAGCAGGGGAGGATTGGCGGGCCGGAGTGGGAGGTGTGAGCGGGCGAGACGAATGAACTATTGGGAGCGCAAAGTGAGCTGCAAGGAGTGGAGGTGAGGGGGGGGTTGGAAACGGTGGGAGCTGGTGCTGTGTGTTTGTGGGCAGAACGGTGTTTGGTCGGACGGGAGCGGTGGGTGGGCGGACGGGAGCGGTGAGTGGGTGGGCGGACGGGAGCGGGGGGTGGGCGGACGGGAGCGGTGGGTGGGCGGACAGGAGCGGTGCGTGGGTGGGCGAGAGCGGTGGGTGGGCGGACAGGAGCGGTGCGTGGGTGGGCGAGAGCGGTGGGTGAGCGGGTGGGAGCGGTGGATGGGCGAGCGACAGAGTGGGTGGGCGGGCGAGAGCGGTGGGT
The DNA here is from genome assembly GCA_011170035.1 of Teleogryllus occipitalis. Lineage (NCBI taxonomy): Eukaryota > Metazoa > Arthropoda > Insecta > Orthoptera > Gryllidae > Teleogryllus > Teleogryllus occipitalis. Next base: position 10,311 of record BLKR01003789.1, read on the forward strand.
GGGCGAGTGAGAGTGGTGGGTGAGCAGACGGGAGCGGTGAGTGGGCGGACGGTTGCGGTAGGTGGGCAGGAACGGTGGGGCGGCGTCTCGGAAATGCGGTTGTGGGATGGTGAGGCCGGATCGAGGGGGGGGGGAGGCGGGACTGGGTGTCCGGAGAGTGGTCCAGGGGTGGCCTGTGGGGGGCAGCGGCGGAGACGGTGGCAGTGGCGCACTCTGCGTGTAGTTGCGGACTGCGCTGGAAGTTTAATAGTCTTCCGGGTGCTTTTGTTATTCTACGGCAGTGAATAAGCTCGCCGACTGCAGTAAAGTAACGAGCAGGGACTATTCAATGTGTTTTGCCCTAAAACGAGATCTTACTATATCAGGTCGGTCCAGTTGAGAGAGGATGTTCTGGTGTTAGTAAAGGAAGTGAACTGCTATTGCAATCATAACACAAGTTAACTTTGAGAAACATACCCAATACGCTCAGGCATTTCTTGCACTGTGATATAGAGTTCAACTAGGTAAAACATGGACTATAAAAAAAATTTTAAATACACCTACATATTTCCGACAACATACGATTTTTAATGTAATAAAACAAAAAGTTTATTTCAGTACGTTTCTTGGTATAATTGCACTTGGATTGTATAAAGACTGAGATTTCTTTTAATCCTGATTTTCGGGCCTATATGATCTGAAAATAATTATGTTTTTCTCTCATAGTCGTGCTTGGCTACAGAGCATTTTCATTATTCCTGAATTTGTTATTTATCTAAATATCTTTAAATGTAAGTAATATTTGTTTGCCTAAAAAAATCTAATTGTTACATAATATGTACTGTTCAGATCTCTAACCCGGATGTCATAAATACACTAAAATAACGTAAGGTATGAGAATTGTAAATTTGGTAGTAGAGCTTTGTTTTGATAACAAATGTAGTACTATTCAGTCAAGCTTAATTCTGCCTCCTGAAGAGAAGGAAGAATAAAATAAGCATTTGGGAGATCACTCTGTTCTACAAAGTATATGGCCCCAAATGACAATTTTACGTACGATTATTTCTATACGTCATCGAATGTTGAACAGTTCTAAAATTAAAAATGATAATTCTGGGCACAAGTAGAACTAATGGTGGTAAAACAGCTTTCTCTCCCGTATTTTCAAGCAAAATTACGCGAAAGGTACTCAAATTTTCGAAAAATTGTACATAACCTTTTTTTAAAATCTATCTATAAAGAATAGATTTTATTAAGAGATTAATTATGTTAATTAATATGCGTTATTGTCAGTTTTTAACAAGTTCTATTCGATTCAAAGAAGGAATCAAAGAAAGACCGACTAGGTAATGAGCATTATACGTTTTTGCATTTTAATCTACACTGTATTTTGATAGTCGCCGTTCAGGTCTGTTACTTGAATTAGCATGGTAATAATCTAATGGCAAATTTTATTTTCATTTTCTTAGATGTTTCAGCCTAACCCACCTTGACATGTACAGAACAATAGTTTCCTCACAATGTTTAATTAAACTATTTCATAGAATGTGATAATGCGGTTCACTGAAAGACACACAATTTATAATTTGGGAAAGTTACAAAAAATATCTATAACTCTGTGACAATTATTTTGTTCATTACCAGAAAACTCTAGAACTAAATGTACCCGAAAGTGCTCTCCTTCGCTTCGCTTTTCTAACAAGGAAGACAGTGTTTGCAGTTCGGTTGCGGTCTGTTTACATTGAAAACGATATTTGATTATTACTAATTCTTTGTAATAGCTTTAAATGTGAAGCGACATCATGCAATACAAAAGTTACTTCATTTAACGAGTCAAATCAAAGCTAAAACTTCTAAATTAGTTGAGAGATAAACATCTCTTTACAAAAATCCTTCACTCTTTTTTTTATTACACTCTTATAGCTCTCAAACTTTTGTGCTCATGCGATCCAAAATGTTTTGAGAGGGCGAACACGACAATTCCCGAAAGGACAAATTCTTCCTCGCGCAGCAAACGAAGAGTACAAATACCATTAGGATTATTCGCGTTTTCCGTGCGGCGTCGGTGTCTCCGTTATAACGATAGCGCATGCAGGTGCCGCACTATGGTATGAATTGGCAAAAAAAAACGGACAAAAATAGTTTTACGCAAATGAAATGATTTTAACCTAGAACTCTATTTTAAAATTTTATTTGAAGTTAATTTGCTTTTAAAGTGGTAGGTCGAAGTGTCAAAGCAGCCCTTGCCCCGCGGCTTCTGTTTCTCGTCACAGCGCGCTGCCGCGGCCGCACAGAACAACGTTCTTTTTCTTCTCGTTTCTAGAGTTGCAAATAGTTGCAGATGAAACCTACACGAATGTGAATCCTGATTTTTCTTGTATTATTACTGCACGTTTCATGACATACATACGCGTATATTTTTTGTAAGTCAAGAAACGTAAATGTAATGTTTCTAGCAGGCATGATTTCAATCATTTTTTCAATAATTTACAACTAATGTGAAAGTGAAAAATATGGTTTTTGTAAGAAATATTCTTATAAAGTATTGAAGAGTAACTACAAAAAAAAACGAATTTCATAGCTTTAATAGGAACTGAGAAATGTGCATTCGAAAATGGGATGAATTTATGAACGTCCGGGTTCTTATACATCTCTCATTTCTGCGCACGTTGTACACAATAATGGACAAGAAAATATCAAAATATAGTATAATACATAAAGCATTGGACATTTTTCTGTTAATATGTGGTTGAATGAAGCAAATGAGACAATTTTGAAAATTGGATTTTTGTCCGCTTTTTTCGCCTTTCAAACCACCGTGCGCCGCGGCGCAGTGCAGCGGATTGTACTCCAACTGCTCCGTCGCTTTGTCCCGGGTGCCGGTCACGCACGGACAGCACGCAACTGGCGCGTTACCGTTTATCGGTCGTTCCCGTAACCGGTAGCTCGCCGGAGCCACGAACCTCACGCGGCGGGGTGGGGGGCGGGGTCCTTGACCTGGCTTTGACCCCGTTATCAGCCCGCGCTGCTCCTTTTAATGTAGCGGACGGAAGGACGGACGGACGACGGCGACGGGGCGCGAATATTGCAGCGTCCGTCACGCGGAAGGGGTGGTGGGAGGGGAGGAGGTGGAGGGGGGAGGCGAGCAGTCCGATAACGGCCGAATACAGACGCTGGCGCGACTCCAAGCTGACGGGGCTTGATGGCGTTTTTAAAACGTCCTGACGAAGTTCCGGTGCAGTTGTAGGATTTTATCAGGTTCGCGGAAGAAAAGCTGAGAACGAAATCATGAAAATAAAATGAACAGTGACTGTGGCAGAAGGAGCTTGTGGTTTTTGCTGAGGTGGCCAGAATGCATTGAAGTATTGCTTACTTTCTTTGAATACAGAATGCGAAATGAAGGATCAGGTGGAGACCTCCGAGAAGCTGTCGTAAATGCGACAACCACGTACACAATACTGTGTAAAGTAGTGACGAGGTGATTGAGTAAAGGTGATTTCATTTCAGGCCTGAAAACACTTACAAAACTCATTTAGAAATACAATTTTTCATAATTGGCACCTTACCCGTCACCTTGTTCGATACACTTATGATCGGAGAATATGTTCTGCAGACGTACAGCTATCCAAACTGTGACCATGTTACTGAGTAACAATGAACTCTTTCAACTCAATGAATTCTTTGAACTAATTTAATTATTACAATTTGTCAACAGTTCTGTAAAATAATCTTCTCTATATATCATTCGCCGAGGAAAGATGATTGTTATTTCCTTTCATTAGAAATCATAGACACACAACCCTGCAAGATCAGCTACTACCCTCAGGAATGCATCAAAGAGATGTGAGAGGAAAACCATAAAAGAATTTAAGATTACAGTATATTTCAATTATCAGACGCATGTGCAACTCACAATAAATATTAAGTCACGATTCACTTTAGTGTCGTACATAACTCGAAAACTGTCCTGACTAGGGCCTTAAAACCGGATTTTTTTGTGTCCCAGCAAGGGACACAAGTTATGTTTTCTATTCTGTATTCTACAATATGAGACCTTTTTGTTCAATCTATTACATTTTTTATGGATGTGTCACCCCTGTGAGACAAGTGCAAAATGATCGCATGGGTCACTGAATTTTTTCTTAAATGGTCTCTTTCTTAAATGATTTTCTTTAATGGTACTGGTACTAGGCAATCAAACAAATATATTTACTACTCCTCATGGACAAGAGATGTACACTCCAATGTGTATTATTTTGCATTGAAAATGCAGTGGGAAGATATTGTGACAAGAAAAATCCATTAACCGTGAAATGAGTTCGGGAGGCATACAAATATTTCATTTAATATGTTTTCAAATATAATTTTACAAAAAGTTTAGTTTCAAACCTGGAAAATAAAATAATGTGAAATGAAACTTAAATATTCATTGTTTTTCATTATTCTCATTTTTTCGTATTAAATCAATAATTCATCGGTTGCAAACCTTTTGACTCTTTTTCTGAACTTAAACCTCAAACTAGTTAGCCGCAACTTGATAATGCAAATTTTTAATTGTAACTTGGCGTTTAGTAGAGTTTCAAGATTATATTTACAGCTTTAGAAAAAACGGAAGAACCAGTGTAAATATCGTATTCTGCTTTGGAAGGAAAACAACACCCATCGAATCTCCATCTCTCCTCTAAAGAAATTTTAAAGTGTTAACACGTTGCCATTCATTAAAACAATATCTGACAAGCCATAACAGTAAACTATGTAAGAAAAATGTTTAATAAAACATCACATCAAAATAATGAATATTTGTGCTATCAAATACTTTTTTTTCACTAAAAATTAAACATTTTTGTGTTTTACCACATCATTTTTCTGTTTTATACGTTATCTATATTACTAACTTCCAATGTGCGCAGAAATTCAAAGAAAACTTGAATACCCAGAAAATCAAAAAATATTAAAAAAGTGATGAAACAGTATCGACTTTGACTGAATAAAGCCATTATTTACAGTACTATTCACCTTATTCTCATGGTAAGCCTATCGACTGAAGTCTCGTATCTAGTGCGTCTGCAACCGACACACGTGACGTCATGTGACACCAAGGAGCCAACGGCCAAGCCAACCGGCATTAAGGATTTGCTATTCACGTTTTACATTTTGGAATAGCAATTTTTTTAAAGTGTTGGTATGTAAAGAAGTTCTGTTTTGTGTATTCATATACACTGTACTATGTTATTTCAGTATTCATGAAGACGTTTTCTACATTTAATTCATTGCAGTTTTATCCGATTGTTTTATTTGTTGATCTTGAGAAATAAATGGGTTGCTTTTTGAAAAACCATTTGGTGTGCTTTCCTTCAGTAGTATTTTTGTTGTTGGAGGACACTAGTTAATTTTACAATTTTTAAATAAAATACAATTAGGTAGTTCAAATAATTCTTTCTTTCTAATGATTTGCCTTCTTTAAAAAAATTGTTGGGAGATAGTCATAAAATAATGTTTACATTATTGGCTATATTTACAGCATAATATCGGTCAAATATGAGTCAGAGAATAATGGCAAAAATTTTGTCTTATGTTACAGTATCGGAGCCTTGGCCACCCACACGCGTGGTCTCAGAAAAGGACCCAGAGTTTGGGGAACCCATCGGAAATCTCACAACGCCATTAGGCCGCGAAGCTATACTTTCCTGCATTGTCGACCACTTGGGCAAGTATAAGGTGAGTAACAAAGATTTTTGATTACTGTTTGTTTTCCTCTCGACATATACTCTTAAGGAGTGTTTGTGTTCCCTTGTCCAGTACTAACACAAACACGATCTTCTTGGTTCTATGGGCAGCAAATTTAAATGTCCCTTCGGAACACAGTGCTCAAAAGATAGTTGCCAAACTATTGTAGAATGAGGTGGATTTCTAGCTTGTCGCCTGAGGACTGAAAGGCATAGTTGGTACGCATTGCTTTTGCATCATTCATCTGAGCGAACGTTTATCTCCTAGACATAAAAATACTATATTTAGAAATTGCGAACGATCCTAAGGAAAAGACAGTGCTTTTATTTTTCTGTATCTTTAAAGTTCAGAAGCATGTAGCTTTTTATAACAGCGAGTCGCGAAAATACCACCGTAAAACGATGAGAGAGATGTCGATACCAATGAATGGAACCCATCTCACTACCTTGTAACTGATTTCTGCAATATTATAAAACTAATATTGGGATATTTATACTTATTGATAATGATCTGTAAAAGCCAAACACAACAAATCCAGTACTAATCACAAAAATTTAAGAAACGTTTATCTGAACATAATATTGCTCCTTAAAATTACAATAATTAATTAAATTATGAATTACCTTCGGCGAAATATGGACATATTCAAATTTCAATACTAATTGTAAACAAATGTGTTCTTAATAATTCTATCTTTTTCAATGAATAAATTGTAAATTTGGAAGGAGATTTTGTTTTTGTTTTATCGAATACTAATTTTCTTTGTACGTCTTTAATTTTATATTTATGATTTTCATACACAAATATACAATGGATAGTTTATTATCCTGTAAAGGAAATTTATTGGTTACTAATTTATTTTCACTTACTTTTAGTATTCTTAATTATTTTCTTCTTAGGGTAGGCGAAATAAAGAAAAAAATATATTCATTTATGAATTTATATTGCGAAAGTGTCATTTTATTTCATAAAAAGAATATAACGTGCGTTAATAAATCAGTAAAAACAAGCTTTACACTTTACTTTTTAATTTCAAATTTCCCTCTTTTGTCCTCAAAACTTAGGAACTTTGTAGTGATTTATGATAAATGAAATTTCAAAAATAAAGAGAATTTATCTGAAGTTTAACATGTTAAAGATCAGGAAATGAACCCCATTTTACTGTAGAAATTTCACCCTTCATCTTTGATCGGACGTTTATTCGTGAAATTGTCCCGTAACGATTATGAAAGCGGTAACGGAAGACTCGAGACTTGTGGCTGCAATTTGTCTTAAATATTCAACATGAGTCGAAACTTTCCTGAAGTTCAAGTAACTCGATATAATGAAATTTGTCTCCTAATTAGACAAGAACACTGCAAAGGAGATAATTTACTTGTAATTACATTTGTACGTGAGCTCAGCATTTCGCAGCTCCAACCCGTTGCTTCAGTCATCAGAATCATCCCCACCGACAAGCCGTTCTTCCCGCCGGGCGGCCGCTCCCGCATCGTGGAGCCGAATCAACCCCTTCACGCTCTATAAAATAAAAAGCCGGGGTCGCGGGTGGTGGGGGGCCGGGGCGGCGCGCGCGGCACTTGTCCGGCCCGCGAGGGGCGTAATGACGTTTAAACGAGCTGCGGGCGCTGACGCGAGTCTGTCACCGCGTCGTTTTTGTCTGTCCCCGGACCATCCCATTCTGCCCTGGCCGGCCCCGCCCCCGCCTCCGTTCCGCGCTCGCGGCCGGGCCCGTGCAGAGGAGGCGGAGGCGGGGGCGGCGACGGGGGTGGCGGCGGGGGCGGCGGGGGCGGAGGCGGGGGGCGCCGGGGGCGGCGGCGGGGGCGGCGACGGGGGTGGCGGCGGGGGCGGCGGGGGCGGCGGTGGGGGCGGCAGCGGGGGCGGCGGCGGGGGCGGCGGCGGGGGCGGCGGCGGGGGCGGTGGCGGCACCCGGGGGGTTGGGGCCATTAGCCGAGCCGCTCCCCGTGTTCGGCTGGAGGTCGCCGGCTGTGGCCGCCTCTCCGCAGGGGCCGTGTCGATGCGGCCGCCCTGCAAAAATACGCCCCCCGCCGCCCCCACCCCCGCTCCCGCCCCCCAGCGTGTGGGAGGCAGCGAAGAAGGCTCCTCCGCACTGCGCTGTCGAGGTGGGCAAAAGGTCGGAATCAGGATGCTCTCAAATCTGCCTTTTCAGTCATTCTTCTCCCTTTCAATTTTTCTTGTCATAAAGTTAGTTGCTAAGGTAAGAACTAGAGCCCGGAAGTTTGGCAAAATACCTTTTTACTTTTGTGACGGTTTTATGACTTTTAACAATAGGAATAACTTAATTATTCTACTAGAGTTGATTTAGTAGATTTTTATTTTGCCAGTTTTGCTTATTTTAGCTTCTGGTGCCTATTTTAGGCGTTTTGCCTTTTTCTACCTTGTCCTCAATATTTTGCTGTTTCTTCTCCCGACACCGATCTCGATCACGCAGGCAAGACTGGACAAAACGAAGGCAAAATCGTGTTTTGTCTTTCTGGAAACGTGGAAACTCCAGAACCAAATATTGTTAAAAACCTAAATGAAAAAGAAAGGTGATACCAGACAAGACTTTTGATTGTTTTTGATTCATGTCGATAGGTTTCGTTTGCACGGAGTAGGATTCCCATCTTACTCGGAAGTGTGGCCTAGGATCGCTTTTGAGGGCAGAGCTCTGTGTTTGAAAAACCTTTCTCAGTGTTGGCGATTACACAAAAGCGAGAAACGATAAAAATATAAGCGATAAATTTTCACTGGTGACCACGATACAAATAGTCCAAAAGGGCGTCCAGGGGTATCGCGAGAAAAACATTCATAATCGTCATACCAAGTGGTCATTGTAAATAAAGATTACAAAGAAAAAATAGCTTATTTACACGTAAGTGCTAATATAAATTTTCATGTTGGAATAAAAACATGGATCATTTAATTATTAATTTTTTACCCTGATTTCTTTAAATCTAATTTTTCATTTTTTACATGCCTTTTCCCTCCGTAATTTAGACATAATAAACACTTTTTTGAATCCCTATTTTAGCCTGCCTATTTTACGTAAAATAAATGTCTGAACTTCCAGGCTTTAGTAATAACTTCAATTTTGTAAGCTACAATTTTGTTCTCTTCTATAAGATATGATAATATTTCAAGTATCAAAAACCAAAATAATGTTTGATGTAGTCTATTGATTAATTAATAATGGTATACTATGAGAGTTTGTCAAATATTGTGAAAATATATATGCACATCGGCATGTTGTAGTGTTATTTTGGGGTTGAATATAAGCACCTAATTGTTTGAAAGGTTTTTAGACCAAACATGTTTCCGCAACAGAAACAAAAGAAGTAATAGTTGTACAGTTCTCTTTAGTTTTAGCTTTTCTTCAGACATCATTGATACCTTCAAGAAAAGAACTCGTTACAAAAAATACATATTCACCACTATATGTGGATTCCACTCTTATTTACAGTACGATGTTAAGATCAACATAACATCTTTAATACTGTACACTCCCCGTTAACCGGTCTTCTTTTAACCGACTTTCGCTTTTATCGCTCACCACGAGTTTCGTACGATGATGATTCAGGCATCTGCTCGACATGTTCCTAGTCGTGACATATCGCTAGCTGCTAAGAAAAGCACTAAAAGTAAATGTAGATTATTTTTATATGTAAAATACACCACTGTGCTGAATAGGATAGATAACTGGCGGTGAGAAAAGGCCATATACATCTGTATATTAATGTATTGCAATAGTACCGTAAATACAGTAACCTACAATAACATGTGTTGTTTTCCCTTCAAACAAAGTTCTTTAATGGTACATTTTCGTAATTATACGTATCATATTAACATAAAATGAGTTACAATATAACCCACGTAAATATGCATTTTTGTGTTATTCAGTTAAAAACAATTTCAGCGGTGTATTTTAATGCTTTTAAAAGAACTGCGATTTAACCTTTCAAAGAGGTCTGAAAGCTGGGTTCAACGTGGCCGGTTAAGAGGGTACTTCATTCACATAATTTGGATTTCCTTTTATTTAATACTCTAAAATGTAACAATTATTCTCTTGTTTATTTTCGTACAATGTTTATTTCACTCACAACAAAATATTATACATTGTCAGTTGATGCAATAACAGCATCTTTGCAATAAACTGTTTTGTTTTTGAACGATTTCCTTCAGATAAGATGCTAAAAACACTTATTTACTTTACACAGGATACTTGTGCCCTACTAGCCTGATACGAGAAGAATTTTTCGTGATCTTCCGCAGTTTATATGAAAGCTAATGATATCTTGACATACCATAGTCATAACAACCATACTTCATTTTTTACTATCGCTACATCCGGCTTTGTTGCACGAACACTGTACCAAAATTTTATGTCTGTTATACTCGAAGGTGGTCTCCCGTCTTTACAGTGCATGTTTAAACAATTACTTTAATTTTTAACAGAAGCGTGGATGCTATCTTTATTAAGTTAGTAGGTTCAGAGCGATCATTTAAAATGGTAGCTACAAAATATAGTCATCATGTTTATTTATTTCAATTAAAGAGATTTTCAACAGTGTTGTCGTTGTGTAAAACAAATATTTTTTCAAGATACATTTTCTAATTAGAGGTTGGCATACCTTTTGTGTTTCTTTAGGAAGGAGGGCTATATTGTAGGTATTTATCACACTATTTTGAATATATCACGATAACGATGAAAACCTTGAATTTGTTGCTGGAATTAAAACAATCTTGCTACCGGACAATGAATGGTTGTCAAATAGGTTCCCTATTGTTTCCTCGTTCAACTTCAATATCTGATTAACCGATATTTAATTAAACTCATTTTGTTTGCAGAATATAAAGTGTCACTTATCAACACTTTTTTCTATAGTTTTTGATTTTATTTCAGTTCCTGTAAACAAAGTGTTAACTTTTCATAAAAAAAGTTCACTAAACAATAAAAGAAAGAAAATAATCTCAAGCAAAGGTCACGCCACGAGCAAACTAGCGGTGAGGTCAGGGCACCGGTTCTCAGTCTCTGTCTGAAAATCGAGAATCGATCTCGAGGTAAACAAAAAGATGATCAGAAGAAAACAAGACCTCGGAGTTGGATGACGGAAACGACGTGGCTAGACCGTAGTGGCTTCAAATACGAGGAGTCGCTTGGTATTGACAGGCTGTAGATAATAGACTATCCTTAAAGCTCAAGTCGTTGAACGGCGATTCCAGACGAATGCACAAAGGGAGAGGGTCTCCTTCCGTGCATAAAGGGCTCTTTTGATATTAATCTCAAAGACGTTTTTCCACAGCGCAAGTAATGACGCAACAAATTACCCTCTTACAAACAAGCTTCCTCGTAGAGCAGGGAGAATGTACTATATTGAATTATCACTCACTCATTGCATTTTCGTCGTTTCAGTCTAGAGGTTACAAGAATATTGCGCCTCTTAATATGATCAGTTTCTTGTAAAGAACGATGGTAAGTTTAAGACAATTCATTGCAAATCGTTGTTGTTATCAATGGTTTTAAGGTAATGTTTTGAAGATTTTTGGAATTAAATAGAAGAATTTATTTATTCAAATTGGATATGGTCACAACAAATTGTCCTGTTTCTTACCGACATTATTTACAGGAACATGAAAAGAACATTCACATTCTTTTCTAATTACAATGTTGTACGTCAATATGCATCAACGTACGCTTTAACAGTTTCAAAACACGTTGAGTAAGCGTCCCTAAGTTATATTTAACAATTTTTATTTGGTTTTAAATATATTTATAATTATTTAATATATAACGAATCTTACACTTTTTCTCTTACTATTTCTTCTAGTGTATGTTGTAGCTGTAATTTTCTTTCTATACTCGCACGTTTTTGGCACTCAGAAATATGTTCAACGATATGAATCGTCTAATAGACATAAATTGTATAATTCATCACAAACACTCTGGATCCCCTCTAAGAGAGAGATGGACACGAGACAATTAGCGTGTTCTATTCTACACTTCACGAGAAATCCTCTTGTCCGTCTTCCCAAATGTGATGGCTGACTTCCTATTTCCAGTTCTCAAATAATTCTTAACCGGCTGATAGGTAAGCGCCGTGGTCACCTTTGATTTCAATTGTTATAACAATAGATTATTGAAACTCCGTAGCTTTGTAGCTTCCTACAAATATAATAGAAATAGAGTGTGCAATGAGTGCCATGTTCAGCAACGACCATCTGAATTTTTTTCTTGCATTGTAATTTTTCGTTCAATCCACCAGTATGGATCTCAAAATGAAAATGCTATATCTGTTTGTTATTATTGAAACCAAATAGCGTTTCTTTAGTATAATTTTCTCTTTTGTGAAGTCATTGAAATTGTTGGCTTTTATGAAAAATCAAAATGAATTCGTTTTCTTCGTCTCTCAAAGAAGTAGAATTGCTAAACCACTTGCTTATGGTAATTACTAATAACATAGAGCTTTGATTTTGGGATGAACAGGACTAACTGGGATACATAGGAGAGATCTGTACATCGGAGAGAGGGATACATACGAGAGATGCGTTACCCAAAAATCAAACAAGGTTTTATATTGTTGACAACGTTCAGACGAAACAAAGTGCTTTGTACTATTTGTTTTTTAGGATGCTATTACGCATTAAATGTCTCTCAGAGTTCCAAAACAGAGCAAAATTAGATAATGTTAGGCTTGAAACAGATGAGAGCAGAGGAGCTCATGCCATAGGCTTTGCACCGGGAGCAGTAGCTCAGTCCATCAACTGATGTCACTGCAGCGCCTCTGACCGGGAGGTCCTAGGTTCAAGTCCTGACGGTGACGAGATTTTCAACACTAGCTTTTCAGCTAGGTCAGTCGTTGCCTGGAGTCGTCGTATTCAGTCGTTGCCTGGAGGAGAATTCTAGCGGCCGGCTGCTCTGATTGGTAGTTTTCCGTGGTTTCTCCGATCAACACCAGGCGAATGCCGGAGCAGTACCTTACCAAACGGGCCACGGGCCTCGCGCGATCTGTCCTTCCTCTTCCTTGTCCTATCCTCTCCCCTTTCACACACACACTAACATGCACTACACTGCCACATATTCCGGGAGACCAGTTGGGAGCTTAGAACTTGTCCCGGCTGGGGCGGTGCCCCGCTGGTGGGAGAGTCCTGGTTAGGGAGAAACTAGCCGACGGTAGGTCGGCGCCGGATCTCGCCATCCAGCGGGGGAAGATCACCGCTATCTCCCGAGAGAAAAACATGCACTACACTAACGGGACTAATGACTACAGTAGTTGACGCGCCCGGAAACACGAAAAAATCAATCAATCAATCAACCATAGGCTTAGCAGCTGTTGGCTATTTAAATATTGTTCACCAAGCTTCGCGGGCAAAAATCGGTGGATGCGTTGTCGCTTTTATTGCAAAAGAGGCAAAAAACAATTGATTCCCCATATCGCGAGTTCCTCGTAGATATTTTCGGTCGAGGGCTTGAGTAGTAGATGTTATTTTTTAAATATTTTGTATTTCATTAAGTTTTGATCATTTTGAATGAAACCCATACGAAATGAACTAATTTTGCCAATGGATGCATTTTTCCAAGAACAAAAGCGTAAAACTAGAATGTTATGTATAAAATGGAGCTGGTTTTCTTTCGAAAACACACTGTTACTGTTTGTAGTCAGAGTGAAGACAAATATTTAAATAATTTTCAGAACTCAAAAACGTATTTAGATAGCATACAACATACATTTAATGTGTTTTTAAAATTTCCGTTCTAATAATTGTGTATTGACTTTAAAATAATAAATATTATTTGGAAATATTTGAATTGTAGAAATTAACGTTAAAAATAAAAACTTTGAAACTAGAAGTCAATTTACGTCAGGACCCTGCAATAACGCAGCGCTCTCCGACGGTGAACGACAGCCTTCGTCAGGGAGCATTCGTCTACCAATCTTTATGAACGACCACCTTTGATTTCAAGTCAGTTTCGTGTATTTGGTCACAGGATTTTGCCAGACAGCTTAATACAAACATCTTCTTATTAATTTATATACATATACAGAGTTTGTTCGGAAACTTCAGAATGACGATTTCAGGAACTCATTTCTCCCCATTCTGAAGCTAGACAATTTAAAAGAAACATTCAATTATAATTAGAAACATAATTACAATTATAAAGAAACTCAAATATTGAGTCTCTATGTTTTACTATATCGAGTGCTATGTATGTATTTTTTTGTAATGTTCTTTTTTTATTTGTAGTATTTTCTTATAATATTATATGTTTTGTTTGTTTTAAATTGTCTAGCGTGGTGATGGGGAAAAATGAGTTCCCCGAAAGGTCGCTCTGAAGTTTCCAAACAAACACTGTATATGTATATAAATTAGTAATAAGGTGTTTGTAATAAGCTGTCAAAATCTTGTGGTCAAATACATGAAGCTGAATTGAGGTGAACGACAGACAATTTTCTGTACGTGATCTTTGATTTCAGTTGTTTCTATTGCAAGTTATACAATTGTCTAGCCTCGCGGATATATAAATTAGTGGACTTTATGACAAAGTGGAATTACACCCTTAGTTAGAGCCCTATGATAACTCATTAGGGTAATTGGAATAGGATTTGGTCCGCGAATCCTTAGTACGCAGTCACATAAACTTTGTTAGGAAAATTAACAATTATTCGCTGTAAATGCAGCAGCTTCAGTGAAATGAAAAAGTCAAACATGTTACATAAGAATGGCTTGACGTGTTTTGCCTGAAGACGTCGCTGGCTTGAAGAAATGGTACGCGTAAAGAGGCGGAGTAGTGGCCGACATTATTACTTGCGGTTAGTGCGTAGCACTCGCTCACGCACACGGCACAATCGTATGCAGGCGCAGCGTCAATTCAGTTCAGTTCTTCTCGACGCAACGTGCCGACACTGTTATAAGTAGTTATAGAACTTATGAAATGAATCAGAGTTTATATTTGGCTATTTCCGAACAATTGAAATATGTAGTCGTCGGCTTCCACCACCAGAGTAATGTAAATGATCTTGGCTGTCCGGGTGACGCCGCGTCGAAAGTTGTGTTGTCGACGTTTCGACCATCTTTTCGTGGTCTTCCTCAGGGCTGGTCTGAGGACTCAGACCTCAGGACAGAGTCCTCAGACCAGCCCTGAGGAAGACCACGAAAAGATGGTCGAAACGTCGGCTACACAGCCTTCGGCGCGGCGTCACCCAGACGTTTCAACCATCTCGACCGGGAATCGAACCGGGAACTACAGCACGGGAAGCTAATACTCTGACCATGAGCCATGTATATATATGTATATACAAGCTGTTGAAAGACTTTTCATTGTTGCTAATTCGTTGTTCATTGATTGCAGAGATGCGTGTGTATGACGTGATTCTGGGAGATAATAACAATGCAAAAGATTATTTCAAATACAAAGGGCTAAATTATGAACATATTTTCTGTGTTTTACTTGCGCGAGCCAACATTTCAATATGGCCAAGCAAATGCGTGTGGTCTTTTGAAAGAAAGCTTTGAAAATGCCCCCTCTCGCATCATATAATCAACAAAATAATAATGTAAAGCAAATTAAATTAGCGGTTCTCAAACAAATCGGGCTGAAATAAAGTACTTCAAGGCTCTGAATACATAGTTTTAACAAGATGAGACAAGAAGTCCAATTGAGCAATTAGTAGTACTTAGAACATTAAAATATAAGTAAAAAGATAATTAATTTTTAAGCTTATAACAAAAATCTCTTTACTTAAATAGCATGTCAAAGGGTAGTAAATAATATTTTACAAATACAGTGGTACATAACTTACATTTTTAAAGCAATTATCTACTCGTACTGTGGATAGGTCTTGTAGACAAAACCTGACATTGAATAGACAATTAGAAAATACATAGCGACATTTTAGAACGTAGTAGTTATTCACTAGTTAAATGGGATGTTGCTGACGCAGTAATCTCTTTTAAATGATTGAAATATCTAAATGTCATGCATGGCTTTGTTCAAATAAGTTCGACATACCAATGAATCGTAGAAGCTGATAATGTTAAACGCCCATTCAAAAATTCACAAACACCCTAGGGCTTTGCATCTGACCTCAGTAAGGGATAGGAACAGGTTATATTACAATTCCAAAATTGTAATCACCGTAAAAAGACTTGGATGAATGGATGAAGAGAATAGATACAATTTAGAACAGCTACATGTGGTACGCATTTTTGCTACTATGCACAAAAATGCACATGCAAATTGTTCTTCAGTGTCATTGTCTTATAAGATCGTTCTCAATTGGTTCCGAAAATTCTCTCGCAAAATCTTCTACACTACTCTAATACTCACTACATTTAATTTTCCCTCAGATTTTATGAACCGCTGTATATTTTTGTCCCCTAATTTTTTTAAGAGATTAAAACTTCACCAACTCAGTGTAATTTGTGTTCACTTCTACTTCTGCAATTGCTCTATTAATCGTTTCGTAGGCATATATAAACATTAGTAAGCGAATGATTTGAATGTTTATGTGAATAAGATATTAGTTAAGTTTAATAAGAATAAGTTGTTAGTCAAATTCATTTTTAAATCGGCATTTGCTTACTTCATAACGTAAGTGTGACAAGTCGAACGTAAGAACGTAAATGTGCATTCATTCTCTAGTATTATTCACAGTTTGGCTTCTTTGATATTCAAATGAAGCTCTTCAAAGTTAATAAGTTCCAAGGCAATACTGTTCGCGGTTATTTGCAAATATATTTGTTGAAATGCGATATTACGGATCAAAATTAAATGAAGACTGCCGTGCGATTGAATTGTTGACAACAACCAGTGTTGCCATCCTCGTGAACGAAAATTATGGCGTCGTGGAGCGAAAATTACCTCTGGGTACTGGGGTTCAATCAACGCCGCCTACATAGATCTAATTCGGTGGCATTGGTTTAATTGCCGATCTATCCCCCAAGTTTGCAGTGCCAAAGCACGTTTTTGGAAATTTCTTAGAATCTTCTGTCCGGATCTGGAAACAAATTATTAGTTTCCTACCAGGAGACCGAGACGCGTCGAATGACACCTCATATGTTTCGATTGGTGCACGGGAAGTGATCTAACCGTGAGTGACGTACTCACGGACACTTCTTCTTCTTCTTCTTCTTCTTCTTCTTCTTCTTCTTCTTCTTCCTTTCAGGGATTAGGCATGAATGCCTGTTTCGTCTTCACTTGCACTTCAGCTCCATCTCTTCCTGGGCCTCCCGACATCTCTCCTACCCTTCGGTCGGTATTGCATCACTAAGCGTGGAAATCTTTCTTCACCCATTCTTCCAATGTGATGTCTCCATGATTCTCTGTATTCCTCTATCTTTTCATTTATATTATATATATCCAATTCTTTACGGATATCTTCGTTTCTTATGTGATCTTGTTTTATGCAGTCTTTAACTTTCCTCAGAAATCTCATTTCCGCTGCTTGGATTTTACTTTTATCTCTCTTTTGCTATCCACGATTCACTTCCATACACGAGAACTTGAGCAGCCATGGTTTTATAAAATTTTATTTTGGTGTCTTTCCTTGAATCACTTCTAGTGACTCAAATACTTTATAGGGGCATATATGTATATATATATATATATATATATATATACATATATATATATATATATATATATATATATATATATATATATACATATATATATATATATATATATATATATATATATATATATACATACCACCATACATATATATATATATATATATATATATATATATATATATATATATATATATATATATATATATATATATACCACAGCAAAGAGCTGCCACGGGCCGTCTGGTCCCATTTTTTTCATTTGAGAAGTCCTGTTTCAATGCAAAGCGCAGAGATATGCGGACGATTTGAAACGGTGAGTGCCGTACACCTTAATTCTTTACACATCACATTTGCTAGAGAGCGTAGCTTCGGAAACTGAAAGCTTTCACCCTTTTGTGCGCCAGCGATGGTGTAACGTTTAGCGTATCGGGCTGTTATACCCAAGTTTGCGGGTTCAAACCGATCAACGCCGTGGATTTGTAAGGGCAAAAAAATCCTTCGTATGCCTTCCTTCGGAGGGAAAGTAAAGCCGGCGGTCCCATGTTAGTAGATTTACTGCATATAAAAGCTCCTCAAGCCTAAATGAAGCCTCTGAGCTAAATTCAAATTGCCTGTTTCGTCGCCCAAGTAATACCTTCTTTCTCGCCTAGTAGGTGAAAGGAGCGAAACGAAATTTGCGTGATCAGGCGGAAGAGCAGGCCTGAGTCTCGCCACGTAAAATAAGGCATTCATTCATTCATTCGTTTATTCATTCATTCACTCATTCATTTATAACGCCGATCTGGCGTCTTTTAGCAATGTGTTTCGAAGTTTTGTCACAATGGGGCGTATCATTATACTTTGCTGTCAATAATAAGCTTATGATTTTTCAGAAATATGACATCTTTGTCTTATCGTGCCGTCAGGCGGCTGACTTTCAAAGATCCGAATACAATTTGGAATCGTCCTACATGTTCAATAATTAGAAAAGAAATATAATATAATATCTCAATAATATTGTCACACCTTGGAAGACGAAATCAATTTTGTTTTCAGTGTGATCAGTAATATTCTGATGAATGTCCCAAAACAAGATATTCACAAGATATTCGTAACAAGATATTCGTAAATACTAATACGCCAAGACAGGTACTTAACTGAAGGATGAGTTTCCTGCAGTCTATTGAGCGATTTTTTAGTATCTTAGATTAGTAATTAGGCAGCCTGAACTGAGAGGTTTTGGGAGGAGTGGATTTTAGGCTGTAAATAGGCTGGTTAGTGCGTAATAATAGGTTTTTGCGAGTAATGATAGGTTGTTAAATATCCTCACTCTTCCAGAATGAAAAGTTATGTATTTCTCTCACACACTAAAACTGACTTATTTGAAGGTGCGAACAACGATTTCGGCGCCATGAACAGCGCTGATACTCGTGAAAACAAAATTATCGACAGAAATGTCAATCCAACAGGTTATCATTTACGCAAAACCATTTCCGACAAATATCTTCAATCTCATACGATCACTGTTAGCTTCTCACTGCATATTTCTTGGGAAACGGCGAGCTAATTAAAAGGCAAATCCATTACAAAGCAGGAATCATACGCAGCAATCAATCTTCGACATGCTAAATCGTGTGCCATGAATTATCAACGGATTCCGAACGCGGTACTCGCTATTCTCTCTATTAAGAGCTCCACGGCTACGCTGACAAAGCAAACAAGCCAGCTATAACGCGGATAAGTCCGTCCGTCCGTCGTGCAGAGGCGGCTTTGATGTAAAAGCAAGCAGAAACTCCAGGAAGGGGATGATCAATCGATTTGGATACAGAGCGTCCACAGGTAGCGGAAAATGCACGCGGTGGGAAGCTTGAACACGGTGAATTTCCTGTCGATTGCAAACACAATGTAAATCACTAGTTCCGTTTTCGATAGATATTTTATTACTTTAGTTGTGAATCATTAACGGAGCAAATTCCAGTGGTGGAGTCCCGGTGAAGCGATGTTCGTCGGAATGGAACACAGAATGTGTGAGATTGCTTCTCTTCAGGCATTTAACTCTACGCATGTAATTGCTCTTTAAAATGAAATATTATGATCACGCTCATGTCACTATTCCTCATTTAAATGTTTCAACTTATTTATTATATTTTTGAATTGAAAATTAAAGAGAAGATTCATGTTTTGATGGCTCATCATCTTCCATACTCTAAATGCCCAAATACTTGCCATTCAAATAGAAGAAAATATTTTCTCAGCAGGAAAAAAATTGTAGTATCAATTTTTTTCGAGTCGAAATATATGAATCTTTTGACAAAAAATGTAAATTTGTTTCACTTTGATTTAAGTTAGGCTTATATTAAATATTTTTTAACTGTGATAATTAGGCAAGTTGCCATACTTCGATGAAAATGTGTTACTTAAGAAATGAACCAGAGAGTTATGAATAAAAGAATTACAATAACAAAACTGAACACAATAACAATTCTTTCATTGCAATACATTCATATTATTGGATTACATACTTCAATGTCCGGTAAAGTAAAAACGTTAAAAAATGAAGATATTAAGAATAGCAAGCTTTTGCGGTTAACACAACAAAAAATAATGCTACCTTTTATCTTCATCAGGAATCTTACCCTGCAACAAAGAACCTATTAGATCAATTTAATAGCAGACCGAAATATTCCTATAATTCAGAATTTTTAATTTTATGAGAGAACTATAAATACTTTAAATCGAAGAATCAGAAAAATATCCTTAAAACGATAATTTAAAGCATTAATGTTTAATGCGTATTAACTAAATTTTGTGGAAGAAAACATTTTACAAACTAATACAATAATTTGACACATTCGATGACACATTAATCAGAACTCTTTTTTATTGTTCGAAAAAATGTAAGCTGGAAGAAAAATATGTTACACATTAAACAATTCACTCCAAGAACTATGGGGAACACGAAAAGTTAGAATTTTATTTTGAACCTTGTAGTACTTTATCTTTTGACTTCGTTTGCATCAATAAGGCAGCAGGAAACTAGAAAACAGAACGAATTCTCGAGTTACTGAGCTACGTGGGATCAGAAGTGGCTCCGTAAGGCACTAGCAAAAAAGTCTTCATGACGTGGAGCGCCATAAAATGGCAGCGAGAAAAGAGCTTGCACCGTAGCTCAGATAAACCGATTTCAGAAACAGCATCTGCTCTAGTTGCATCCAGATGCGAAGAAGGAATAGAGGTGGAAATTGAAGGCAAATAACGACGAAAATGACTAGAAATGAAAAAGGCAAAGATTTCAAAATAAAAAGAAAATAGAGATATTGGAAGGAACGCTGTCAAGAATTCGACAATAGAAGAGGGGGGTCAATGGTGGGAGAAGTGGTGAGTTAGTGGTAAGATGGTAGCTTGGATTGATTGATTGATTTTTTCGTGTTTCCCGGCACGTCAACTACTTTGGTCATTAGTCCCGTTAGTGTAGTGCATGTTTTTTCTCGAGAGATGGCAGTGATCATCCCCCGCTGGATGGCGAGATCCGGCGCCGACCTACCGTCAGCTAGCGGGGTTTCCCCCTAATCAGGACTCTCCCACCCGCGGGGCACCGCCCCAGCCGGAACAAGCTCTAAGCTCCCGACCGGTCACCCGGAATATGTAGTAGTGTAGTGCATGTTAGTGTAAGTGTGTATGTAAGAGAGGATAGGACAAGGAATGGGAAGGACAGATCGCGCGCGGTCCGTGGCCCGTTTGATAGGGTACTACTCCAGCATTCGCCTGGTGTTGATCGTAGAAACCACGGAAAACTACCGATCAGAGCAGCCGGTCTCTAGAATTCTCCTCCAGACAGCGATTGAATTCGACCTAGCTGAAAAGCTAGTGTCGAAAATCCTGCCGCCATCAGGACCCGAACCTAGGACCTCCCGGTTAGAGGCGCTGCAGTAACATCAGTTGATGCACTGAGCTACCGCTCCCGGTAAGATGGTAGCGGCGGAATGGTAGCGACAATAATAGTAAAATGGGGTTAGGAAGTTTCGGGTCGGGCTGTGTCGGTGTCGGTAGTAGTGGTGTTGACAGTCGAGGGTTGACAGGGATGACGGCAGCATTACCGGTGTCGGTAGTAGTAGATTCGGTACTGTCGCCTTCAGAAATGACAGAGCTTATGGAGATGAGATCCATAACGTCGAGTCGGCAGAACCAAGGCCGACTGAATCAGAGAGGCGGAGTGAGAGAAAATGTGCACCGCAGAGGTGAAAATGTGAGTGGCCGGATGCAAGATAGGAGTTGCCCCCAATGCATGGGGAGCTGGTGGGGTCTTGGGCGGTGAGAGTGACAAACATGATGGGAGGGTATGGAATAAGAGAGTTGGAGCACCCACAAACGTTAAAGCAGTATCGATTTGCTGCGCATGCACAGTTTAAGTTTCGCAAAATTTTTGTGCATCTGCACATGAGCAGAAGATCGATATTGTGTTTCGCTACGGTGTGCACACACTCTATAAAGGTTCCCACAGACCGGAGGAACATCCGCTGTCTAGGCGGAACTTCCGCAGCGTTAATTTCGCGTCACGTGCTGGTTTATCATCACGTTCAGACCTGCGCGGCAGGCGAGCGGCGCGGCAGCGGACTGTCAGCGTTTTATTCGCTGTGGATTTCCATCCATTCGCGAACGGATGCATTTTTTCCGCTGCCGATCCAGTTTCGCTGTGAAAACCAAGGCAAAGACTCGTCAGGTCTAGATTATTTTCAGCTCGCCAATGAATCTGACACGACAGAACGGTCAGAACAAATATTTCTAATTGAGTTCAGCTCTTCAAGTGAGATAGCTTCGTGGTTGTTGAGTGTTAGATTTTCTTAAGCCTTCTGTGATCAGATTCAAAATTTCATCAAATCAGGCACTGGACATTCTAGTAAATTAAAATCGTTTCTCATACTTTGAGGCACGAAGGTGTGAAATTCTCCGTACTTTTTCCATTCTAGGTCAAAATCATGGTCCGTTTTTCTACGTTCTCTAAAAAGATATTAATAATTTGAGGAAAAATTGTAAATTAAGAAGGATAAAGTGCCATATCGCATGTGCTCAGAAAACGCTCTATGAGTAACTTGGCATTTCTACCCCTACATGAATAGAGCGCCTTTTCTTTATCAGATGAAAACTGTCATCAAAGGCTGACTCATAATTGACGTTCCGGTGTAAACGGCCCCGTATATTCTGCTTCCCCATTTGACGCGGAACTTTCCGCACCGCACCCCCTGCGAATCTTCCGCGCCAGTCTGTGGAAACCTTCAACCTGCACCAGACGCGTGGCAGTGAGGGCAGGGGGTAGAGTGTGGACGGGGGTGGATGGTGGGGGTTGGGGGTGGGGCGGTGCCTGCTTTCGCGGTCGCAGGGAAGCTTCGAAAGCGGCGGCGTGGTGGAAGACGTCGGGCCGCCCCCGCGCTGCCGCTCCGCGTGCAACACAAAAGCCACCGACGTTCATTGTGTAATGAATTCTTAGGCGCTCGTTACAGGCGAGGGCGCGCGGCTGTCTCTGTAGCGACCGCAGCCTCCATCGACCTCCTGCTTTCTGCTTCACGGCCCTTTTCGAAGCTGCTTTAGAAATGTCACTCTTGTCTGCGGATACTTGCATGAAACTCGTTTTATCCGAAACTGCACCTGCTTCTTGCGAAAATCTTATTTCCTCGTTTTTTGTTTCGTTTCTTGTAATTTTGTGAAACATTGTGCACATCAAACACCCCGATTATTCTCTTAATTACTGATGGATATTTAACTTCTAATATTTCTTCCAGCATTTCTCAAAATTTCGCCGCAATTATCGTAAATTACTACATTGTTATTAACATCACCGCGAAAATTCTCTTTCCAAAAAACCAAACACAAAATCAGAAACTTTTCAATGCCTTCCGTCTTTAGAATCACCGTCCCCATTCGCACCATGATCACCATATTTTATTCTTCCCTGTTATTCTTGGTGTCATCTTTCCTGCCTGTCACACTATTTCCACATTTTTATCGGCTGAGTTTTGTGACGGACAGGTCTGACCGGAAAATCTGATTGGAAGCCCTAGAGTTCGAGTCTCAATCGTTACGATTTTTATCTCTAGCTAGAAAGATAGGACGATTTCAGACACTACTGACCTCCCCTTCTGTTGTTCCTTCCAATCCCTCTTTTGGATTCGTTCTGTTTGGAAGCCTTTCTTTTTTTCATGTCTTGTCATTTTCACCGTTATTTGCCTTCAACTTTCAGCTCTATACCTTCTTCGTATCTGGATGCAACTAGAGCAGATGCTGTTTCTGAAATTGCATTTATCTGAGCTACGGTGCAAGCTCTTTTCTCGCTGCCATTTTATGGCGCACCACGTCATGAAGACTTTTTTGCTTGTGCCTTACGGAGCCACTTCTGATCCCACGTAACTCAGTAACTCGAGAATTCGTTCCGTTTTCTAGTTTCCTGCTCCCTTATTGATGCAAACGAAGTCAAAAGATAAAGTGTTACAAGGTTCGAAATAAATTTCTATCTTTCCGTGTTCCGCAGAGTTCTTGAAGTGAATTGTTTAATGTGTAACATATTTTTCTTTCAGCTTACATTTTTTCGTACAATTAAATGCGGGTTCTGATTAATGCGTCATCGAATATGTCAAATTAGCGAGGAGAATTCTACTGGCTGGCTGCTCAGTTCACTAGTTTTCCGTGATTTCTCTGATCAAGATCTGGTGAGTACCAGAACAGTACAATAACAAACGGGCCACGGAGTGCTCGCAATATTTTCTTCCTCTTCCTGGTCATATCCTCACCTATTTCACATACTTACATGCACTGCAAAGCTCTCAGATCGGAAGGTCAGTCTCGGAGGTTAGAGTTCGTCCCGAACGGGATGGTGTCCCATTGTGGGGCGATACTGGAGAGCAAAATCTGCCCGCAAGCCGAGGTGTCCCACCTTCCAGAAGGGGAGGAATAGGGAACTGCAACCTCCCGCGATAAAACCTTCACTACACTATTGGGACAAATGACCATAGCATATGACGGGTCCTGAAGCATTAATCGGTACACTTCGTCGTCAGCATCAACTCCATCACGTGCATAAACTTCATTTTTCCACCCAATTTTATCCCCATATGCGCTTTCAATATTGTTCTCGTTTGAGTTGGTTGTTTTCACTTGCTCTGCCATAATCTCATCTTTCCCTCTCCCTAACTCTGACAGCTATCCTTCCACCGTCCTTTGTCAATGCTTTGGATGTCACTACCTCTGTCTTATTTTTCCGAACTCTACATACATCATCGCTCCCCATTCCCTTCTCCACTGTCACCGCCGAAGCCACGTCCTCCCTTCTACCATCACAACCGACCATAGGTGTGCGCTGTCTGAAACAAGAAGGAACAACTACATTTCTGGCCCCTTCTTCATAATATTTTTATTTACATATGGCATACTTTAATATAAAATAACAAAATGTACAATGAGAATATAATTATATCTTAATGATACCATTATTAAATAGTTTATGTTGAACCTTTGCCAGATGGGTTGGGCAACCTCTTCTCCAAATATCGTGTACTAATTCTTCAAATTGTCAGCTTAAAATAAGTGTAAAGTGAGTAGTTTAATAATTTTTTGAAAATAAAACGTTTTATTACTTAGTAATACTAGATCTCTTTCTAAATTTTGAAAGGGGCACGACCCCCCAATGCGCACAAGTACGCAATGAACCTTCTTGTCACCCCATTTTCATTCTTACCATCATCCTCGTCAGCAGTGGGAGTGGTGGCTCAGGGTACCATCAAATGTCACTACGATGGCTCTGACTGTGAGGTCCTTGGGCTAGAGTCCCGATGGTGGTAGGATTTTGGATACTAGCCAGACAGATAGGTCGAGATTTGTCTCTGTCGGAAGGATAATTATAGCGTCCGGCTGCTGTGATTGGTGATTTTACGTGATTTCTCCGATCAACACCATGTGAATGCCGGAGCAATACCCTTCGAAAGAAGCCACGAACTCTCGCGATGTTTCATTCCCATTCCTTGTCCTATCCTCTCCCCTTACACACACACACACACACTAACATGCACTACACTACCACACATGCTGGGAGACCGGTCGGGAGATTAGAGCATGTCCCGGCTGGGGCGGTGCCCAGATGGTGGGAGATACGTGATTACCCGTGAAAACCCCGCTAGCCAATGGTAGGTTGGTGCCGGATCTCGCCATCCACCGGGGCAAGGCCACCTCGAAATCATTCACTTCACTTGCAGTTCTAATGACTCGAGCAGTTGACGCGCCCGGCATCACTGATGAATCAATCGTCAAAAGTCATCACCGGCGTGCCTCTCCCCTGGCGGGGCGCGGGGGTAGCGGCGGCCCCGGTGCGCGGCCGCCATGTTGGCAACTTAGGTCCGTATTTATAAACCTCTGCCAGAGGCCTGCCAGTCCTAGCCCCCAGCCAATTCCAGATGCCCCTGGAGCTCCTAGCAAGCCCCCAGATGGCAGGCCCCTAAGAGCGCTGCTGGCAGAGCTTCATAAATACGACCCTTAGGACCGTATTTATAAACCTCTGTCAGGGGCCTGCCAGACCTCGCAGGCTGCCAGTGTTCGGTTTTGCGATTTATGAACGGCCCCCAACCAATGCCAGTCGCCCCTTGAGCTCCTAGCAAGCCCCCAGATGGCAGGCCCCTAAGAGCGCTGCTGGCAGAGCTTCATAAATGCGGGCGCTGGGGGTGGGCGGGGCGGATGGCGAGCGCTTCCAGCGCGAGCAGCGGCGGCGCGGAGGGCGCGGCGCCCTTCGACCGCCAGCGCCGCTCGCGGTGAAGGGCTCGACGGCAGGGCGCGGGGCGTGACTCACGAGCAGCGCGCGCTCTGGGAGGGGGGGTTGCCGAGCGCTGTGCTCGAGAGCGGCGCTTCGCCACAAGATGTTACTCGACTCGCGGGCGAATTTGCAAGCTATATTACGCCGCATGTTACGCGATAGCGTCCAATCGCGAATTCCCGGAATCAATGTTTCATTACGCTTCTGGTGGAAAACTTGACGTGTATAATCGTATTATTAGATTAAATATATCTTTATTTTATTTTGTGATTGCTATTGAATGGTAAGTTAATTAGAGTCTCCTCCTCGAGTATCCTACAAACGGTTCATCGAGGTGTTTTTAACGCACGTTACAAGTCATGGATGCTCATTACATGTGGTTAGATTTTTATTTGCAAACTCATAGGTTTCAAATGTTAGGAGCATCATCGTGAAAGGGGATAAAGGGACATAAGATAAAATAGTGTTGATTTGTTTCTTCACTTTCGCAATAACTATTTAAATAATCGTGGCTTTCAGACTACCAGGAAACGTAATCTTGTGCATTTATGCAGCGTTTAAATAGCCCGCGATGTCGACAGCTGTTTCGAAGATTCTACTTGCACAAGAACATCACTCCGCCGCGCTACCCTATTTGAAACGCCTTTTATGAACCCGGAATGTATTACCATTGCCGTGACATTATCAGTTCAGTAAATAATTCTCGAGACTTATTCGCTGCGTTGGTGAAAAAATGAAAGAAATTCATTTTCAAAAAGAAAGTTTATGAAGATCAAACAATACTGCCAAAAATCTTATCCCTGCATGAAATGTGTCTTTTTCTGATTTCAGTATCTTGAGTCGAACGTAGAATATTTGAAGTGAATCTTCGTTGCTCTGTATAATAATAATAATAATAATAATAATAATAATAATAATAATAATAATAATAATAATAATAATAATAATAATAATAATAATAATAATAATCATATAATCCGGATCACATTTACATTGCACCATGAAATTAAATTGAAAATTTTAAAGGTTGGCATAGAACTAATTTGATTTGATTTTTCCATCTCCATTTAAAGCCATAGTTTATTGGTTCATCGATCGTTTGTCATCATTATGTACGCAGTAATTCACTTTTCTATTTCCACGATGATTCGGGATAGCCTATAATCTTGTTATATGGAAATGAAGGGGAATTGTAATTATTCATTTCACTGTCCAATTGATACCGTGCGGTCAGTTAGGACATTTCGTGATTTGACGTCACTACCTTACATAGTGTGTCTGCGTACGTAATAATGATCAAGTTTCTTCTAATTATTAGTAACTAAATTAAAAACTGAAATGTTTTGTAAATAAAACATATTTAAGAGAACGTACGTACATGTATATTTATGAGATACAGCTTTCAACGTGAATAAAACTCCCTTCCTTTAGTGGAGTTAAAAGTTCAATGAAGAAATATTGAAGGTTAATGAAATTAATATTAAGACTGTCAAAATTCGCATCTGATTTTTAACTGAAGTTAAGTTTCAAAGAAATCGTACTGCATCCCCATTTTTCGCGGAATAAGGTGTATGACGAGTTAATAAACACGTTTTACAATTAAAATGCTAAAATAATGTCGAATACTTATAATTATTTGTGATGTGGATAAACATTTGCACACGCGTTCACACGCCCATGTATTTCTCTAGTTACACAATTATAAAATCGCCCAGCGTGTTCACGTTGCTCTGGAACTCATAACGCGAGGATATTCGCCACAATTCCGCGAGGAAACACAAGGCGCAACTACGCCGTACCGCCAAGTCTATATCGCGCCGGAAGGTGTAAATAAGAATTCAACGGGGCGCGGAAGCGTTAGAATTTACGTCCGAGCATTACTGAATCGCTAGGCGCGCGCGAGAGCGGCAACAAGGAGAGAGGGTGCGATTCGAAGCGAAAGTGCGACAGGCAAATCCGCGTTCGCCTCCGCTCGGTTCCCGCCCCTGCCCACGCCCCGCCCACGCCCCGCCCACTCCCCGTCTCGCCCCGCCCCCGCCGCCGCCCCCACCGCACCCGCACCGCCGCCGCCCCGCCCCGGCCCCGCCCCGCCCCGCTCTGCCCCCGCCCCGCCCCGTCCCCGCCCCGCCCGCCCCACCCCGCCCCGCCTTCTCACGCCCACGCCAACGCCCCCAGCCCGCCGCCGCGGCCGCTGTCGCCCCCGCCCCCGCGCTGCCCCTGCCCCCGCCCCACTGCCGCCCGCCCCCGCATCGCCGCTGCCTCGTCAAGCCCCGCCCCTGCTCCGCCCCCACCCCCACCCCCGCCCGCCCACGCCCACGCCATCGCCACCACCCCGCCCACGCCGCGCCCCCGCCCCATCCCGCTCCACCCGCGCCCCACCCCCTGTCAACGCCCCCTCTCCCACTGTCACCCTGCCCCGCCCCCGGCCCGCCACCGGCCCGCCCCGGCCCGCTCACATCCCGCCCACGCCATCGCCTCCGCCCCCGCCCCCGCTCCGCGACCGCCGTCGCCCCGCCCCTAGAACCGCCCACGCCCACGCCCACGCCATCGCCCACACCACCGCCACCGCCCCGCCCCACCACCGCGGCCGTCGCTGCCGCCAGCGCCGCAGGGGAAACAAAGTTAATGAGCGCGGATGAAACAGGCGAAGCGCGCCCGCGGCTCGCGGCTGCTGAATATTTGAACGCGCACGTCTCGCTCTATTCGAAGGCGCGCTCCGCCACCGCTCGCCCCCCTCGCCCCCTCGCCCCCTCGCCCCCTCGCCCCCTCGCCCCCGCGCCCCCTCGCCTCCTCGCCCCCGCGCCGAGCAGCTACCTGCCGCGCGCCGAACGCCACTCGCATCTGCGGACACACAGTGGTCCCGTGTGGCCCTCTCGATGGCGTAATGGGATTGCCAGTGCGTTCGCGGACCTACAAATGCGTTACGCCTCAGGTACACAACCTTATGAAGCTTCAACATGTGAAACATCCCATGGGCGGCCGCCGCAAAGTTGTATATTTTTCACTTTACCGGAAGCAGAAAGAAAATGTACGAATGTTTTGTTTACCTTAAATTTTGTCTTTTTTATACAAATTGTGGTGTAGTTTAATATGAGCTTCATTACAATTTTTGGAAGAAAAGAACAAGTTTTGTCTGTTTCTTTCAACAGGAGCAAAGCTATTCAGTCTACTTTGGGGTCACGTTCAAACACTGTAGGGTCACGAACGCTAAATTGCACTTACAGTTGCATTCCTCACAGTATTCTTTCTTCAGTGCAACCTTCTGAACTGACGGCCTGAAATGGGAGTGAATCGGATTTTATACTTCTTTTCCACGATGGTGCACGTGGGAACAGTACAGTCACCAAAGATCCAGTAGTCCCTCATCTACTCCCTTGATTGGCGTTACTGAGAAGTTCCTTTAGACAACATTTCTTGCTAAGTATATGATACTCTCAACCATTCTTTGAATAAATGGCGAAGTCAAAATATCTGCTGTAATTTCGGAAGCCAGTTTAAATATTATTCTTCGTTTGACACCGTCGGGCAGAAGATTGTGCACGACACTCTGTACGCAGTTTTGAAAAGGATTCTGCCAAAATGGCGTCATTTTTTCTCGGTCTGAAATTGACGCAGTTTGAGGTTACACGACGAGTTGACTGTTCCACATCCTCTGAGTCTATAAATGACTTGTGCTTTTATTTAGCATAAACAGTAGATGCGAATACGCAAATAAAACATTGCTGATCGGGAGGACCAGAATTCGAGAGCAAAAAGTTATAATTTTTTGAAATTGATTGGATAACGCCCCTGCGTGTGTGGGAATTTCCCTTTTCCATATTATCAATACCCTACGATGGAAAAGTCTCCAGTATTACTGTTGATTACGCTCATCATAGTTCGGATCCACACTAGAGTTGTGGAATAGAACAAAAATAGAACAAATAGAGCAAAGAATAGAACAAATAGAACAAACAGACCATAGAACAAAAAGAGAGAATGAAATAGAAAGAAAACAAGAAACGTACAATAGCGTAATTTAATAAAGGTAGCCTGTGTCAGTTAGAAATACCGCAATGCGATAATGGAGTTACAAACGAGGAAATGGAAAAACGTCAGAAAATCCCAAGAGGGAGGAAAACAGCTTCGCAGGCAACCCCCTTCCCCATCACACATGTTGATTACTGACTATTTTAAAACCTTTAAAATTTAATTTTACGTTTCTGTTTCGTGTGTCGTTCTTACGTTGCATGTGAAATCCATGGCGTCTGTAACAGAGGCAACTCCTCGGAATTATGAGAAATGTTGAGGTCAAAGTGACAGACGCCATGTTACAACGCGGCCTGCTGTGGCCTGAATGCGTCTCTTTATATCTATTTCCCCGTGCTTATACATTTTAATATTTTGGTTCTACATTTATAATCGTACGAGATATGTGTTTTCTATCATTTAGTATTCGTTCACCTTAGAGTTAAACTTTATCCAAGAAAGTATGTACTCCTGCGTTCTTATTTCAACTGAGTAAAATCCTTTTCACTCTGCCCAACGGGACTTCAGGTATTAGATTTTTAATTTTCTGAAACTTTACATTTTCAAATATAATATACGAGCATTTTATGTTAAGCGGTCTGAACGCAATCCTTTTCAATACTTCACCTCCCCTAATCTTGAATATCGCTTTTCCTTTGCTTTTGCTCCAGTGTGTCCTGACACGGAAAGATGGCCTTTGTTATCGTTATTTTGTTCTGATGAGTTCTGTCGTATTTCACCTTTCGGCATTCGTATCTGGAACCGTCAAAGATAAATCAAATGTTTTATCACATACAGATAGCTGGAGCATCTGCATGGTAATTTATAGAATCCACACCTCATATCAAAAAATATTTACTCCATTTTCTTATTACAGATGAACACATACTTATTGTATATTTTTTATACACAAAATGCGAATAAACTGGGATATGTGAATCTCGTAAATTATGACTTTACTGAAATGTGTATGCTGTTGAAATCATATATTAAAAGAGTAGGTAGTGTATTAAAAAATAAGTATTGGAGATCATTCATTGGACTTTTTATAAATTCACATAACATTCTCCAAACTCGAAAACTCCACGTTTAATATTGCCCAACAAAAGTATGAAAAGATTAAAAGTGCTTTGGAAGCGTTTTGATTCGTAGACATATAGTTTGAGTATTACAATTGCAATATGAATATAGTTATATTTGATTTCTACTTACTTTGCAGCTATTGTTATGTTTCACAGCAGTGATCCATTTCACGTGAGCACTCGTCGCTTTCAGAGCCTGTGCAAACAGAATTGAGGTTAGAGTGAGGGAGTGGGGTTTTGAAATAGCCGTATTCATGTTTCTCGGGTTATTTTCCGAACAATGTAAACAATCAGCCGAATTCTCGTATGGCATAAACTGAACTTTCATCTTTGAAAACATGTTTGTGAAAATTCAATGAATTTTAAATTTCATCCGCATTACTCATTTCGGGTATTCTCTTCGAACAATTCGTTTTCAGCTCATTCATTCTGTCTTTTACAGATAGCCTAAATCTATGTGTTGTAAAGCTTGAATGGATATGTGATGAAAAGTGATAGCCCTGCAGATGTTAACCTTTGTTCGCTTTACACTCGAAATCTACTTTCCATACGAGCGAGTTATAAAACATATCGAAAATTATTTTAAAAAAATAATTTTGATAAATTTAGTCGACACTTTGCGATAACCCGTGATTTTATCGTACTCTATAATTATGTGTGTGTAGTGGTAATTCAATTTATGACTGATGTGTAATATTTCTCAATACAATTGATGTGTAGGATGAAATCGCCGTTTCGTGTTCTGCACTGGAAACTTCCTATTTAATTCATAGTTTTATTGATTTTTCCTCCATATTAGTGTTTCTTTATTGATTGATTTATACGAAATTCACAATTTGTGTCCAATAATTTCGTCACAAGATTCTTCTTCTTCGTGCTTCTTTATTGATTGATTTATACGAAATTCACAGTTTGTGTCCAATAATTTCGTCATAAGCTTCTTTTTCTTCTTCGTGCTTCTTTATTGATTGATTTATACGAAATTCACAATTTGTGTCCAATAATTTCGTCACAAGATTCTTCTTCTTCGTGCTTCTTTATTGATTGATTTATACGAAATTCACAGTTTGTGTCCAATAATTTCGTCATAAGCTTCTTTTTCTTCTTCGTGCTTCTTTATTGATTGATTTATACGAAATTCACAATTTGTGTCCAATAATTTCGTCACAAGATTCTTCTTCTTCGTGCTTCTTTATTGATTGATTTATACGAAATTCACAGTTTGTGTCCAATAATTTCGTCATAAGATTCTTCTTCTTCGTGCTTCATTGTTGATTGATTTATACGAAATTCACAGTTGGTGTCCAATAATTTCGTCATAAGATTATTTTAACTAATCTCCAAAAGCTAGTTTAGTTCTTCGCTGAGGAGGAAACGCATCCTAGGCATAGTGACCAACGCTTCAGCCGTCAGACTGAGAGCTTGCTGAGGGCGAATTGCTCGCCTTTGCCTGGGCTTGGGACTCGGCGTCGCCCGGAGAGTGCAGAAACTATAGACTCCGAATGCGCAAACCTCAGTAGCCTCATGATTGGCAAAGTCCTGCCGCCGACACCGAAACATTCGGCCTTTTAGGTCGCTCTCTCATATCGATCCTCCATTTTCGCCCCTAAGCAGACGCCACACGCAGACCACCCTTGTAGTGATCGAATGAAATAATAATTCCAGAAGCAATAGGGTGTGTAAAAGAGAAGAGCACTATTGAGGAGTAGTAGAACTTCCCCTACACCAAATCCGTGCCATCACGCCTCCCCTATTCACTTCTCCCAACCCAAGAGCTGGCTTACCATTGCTTACCAGATTGTAGTACTACATCTTTCGGGGTTCAGAATCTATTTTAACGACGCTTAGCTGTTAATTGATTATTTTTCGTGTTTCCGGGCGCGTCAACTGCTTTGGGCATTAGTCCCGTTAGTGTAGTGCATGTTTTTACTCGGAAGATGGCGGTGATCTTCTCCCGCTGTATGGCGAGATCCGGCGCCCACCTACCGTCGACGAGTGGGGTTTCCCCCTAACCAGGACTCTCCCACCAGCGAGGCACCGTCCCAGCCGGAACAAGCTCTAAGCTCCCGACCGGTCTTCCGGAATATGTGGTAGTGTAGTACATGTTAGTGTAAGTGTGTATGTAAGGGGAGAAGATAGGACAAGGAAGAGGAAGGACAGATCGCGCGCGGTCCGTGGCGCGTTTGGTAGGGCACTGCTTCGGCATTCGCCTGGTATAGATCGGAGAAACCACGGAAAACTACCGATCAGAGCACCCGACCGTAAGAATTCTCCTCCAGACAGCAGCTGAATTCGACCTAGCTGAAAAGCTAGTGTCGAAAATCCTGCCGCCGTCAGGACTCGAACCTAGGACCTCACGGCCAGAGGCGAATCGCGAAGTGATACAGCTGATCTCTACATACTATATATATATATATATATATATATATATATATATATATATATATATATATATATTTGCAATATTTTGTGGGTTTGTATCTTTCCTGAGTAATATTTCTTTTTACAATCTAATGTTCAAGAAATTTTTCTAACAAAATCACTACTCTCGTATTTCTTAAACCAGACCAAAGTGAGATAAAATTGTAACTAGAATGAACTTGTTGAACCTAGTTACTTGAACTCGTTAGTTGCTCCCCTTCAATTCACAATTAATTACTTCTTTTATTCTTTGAGTTCAACCAACTTGCCTATGACAGCAATACACACCAAAATACAATTGCGTTATTTTTTGGTCGAACATAAAGAAATCAAACCCTCATTCCAAATAATGGAGCTTCCTAGATTGAATATTTTTCTAAATGAAAAATGAAAGGATTATAATTACCTCAATTTCTTCTTTAAATTAAAAACAAACAAGTTATTCTCTAATACACTGGTATATATTTAAAGCGAATTTAAGATTGTATGAATTAGACGACATAAACCGTACTTAGTAGTTAACACACTATGCAGTAAACAAGAGCAAGTGTGGGATGTGGTTGCTCATAAAAGCAAAAGTCAGAGCTAAAGCTTCTCACTCAACGGAACAGAAGCACCTTCCAAAGTGCCCCTCGTGTAGTACCTCGGCGGAGCACGAACGACAACCAAGAAAACGACGAAGCTGCAGCGCGCCGAGTCGTGCGCGGAACGCCCCCTTTAGCGAGGCAGAGTGCAGACGCACCTGCGGGATTTTCGGTGCAAGCTCGCGGGAAGCCGGGGGCAGCGGATGCAACATCGTGTGCAGTAAAGTTTACTAGCTGCTCCGAGCGAGTGCAAGGAGGTCGCGCGCCCAGAGATGATGCACCTCGTTCTCTCGGCAGCTCCCGCTCGCACGGAAGCTCTCACGGGCGGATGGGCGGGTGGGCGGATAAGTGGGTGTGTAGTATGGTGGGGCGGTGGGTGGTTGTGTGAGTAGAATGGTAAGCGGTTGGAGAAATGGACGGGGCAATTGGTGGGCGAGTGGGTGGGCGAGCGGGTGGGCGAGCGGGCGGGCGAGCGGGTGGGCGAGCGAGTGGGCGAGCGGGCGAGTGAGCGAGTGGTCGAGTGGGTGGTTGAGCGGGCGGGCGGGCGAGCGAGCGGGCGAATGAGCGGGTGGGCAAGCGGGTGGGAAGCGGGCGGGCGGGCGGGCGAGCGGGCGGACAAGCGGGCGGGCGGGTGGACAAGCGGGCGAGCGGGCGGGCGAGCAGGCGGGCGAGCAGGCGTTTCTCCCAGGCGGACGCGGCGGGAGGGGAGAGGAACGCCCTCGAGATGCACCTCGTTCTCTCGGCAGCTCCCGCTCGCACGGAGGCTCTCACGGGCGGGTGGGCGGATAGGTGGGTGTGTAGTATGGTGGGGCGGTGGGTGGTTGTGTGTGTAGAATAGTAAGCGGATGGAGAAATGGACGGGTCAATTGATGGATGAGCGGGGCGGGCGAGCGGGTGGGCGAGCGGGCGAGTGAGCGGGTGGGCGAGCGGGTGAGTGGGCGAGCGGCGAGGGCAGGGCGGGCGGGCGGGCGATGATGGTGGGCGGGCGGGCGAGCGGGCGGACAAGCGGGCGGGCGAGCGGGCGAGCAAGCGGGCGGGCGAGCAAGCGGGCGGGCGAGCAAGCGGGCGAGCGAGCAAGCGGGCGGGCGAGCAAGCGGGCGGGCGAGCAAGCGGGCGAGCGAGCAAGCGGGCGGGCGAGCAAGCGGGCGGGCGAGCAAGCGGGCGGGCGAGCAAGCGGGTGGGCGAGCGGGTGGGCGAGCGGGTGGGCGAGCGGGCGGGCGAGCGGGCGGACGAGCGGGCGGGCGAGCGGTCTGACGGGCGGTTTTGATTGATTGATTGATTTTTCCGTGTTTCCGGGCGCGTCACCTGCTTTGGTCATTAGTCCCGTTAGTGTAGTGCATGTTTTTTCTCTGGAGATGGCGGTGATCTTTCCCCGCTGGATGGCGAGATCCGGCGCTAACCTACCGTCAGCTAACGGGGTTTCCCCCTAACGACTCTCCCACCAGCGGGGCACCGCCCCAGCCGGATCAAGCTCCCGACCGGTCTCCCAGAATATCTGGTAGTGCATGTTAGTGTACGTGTGTGTGTGTGTGTAAGGGGTGAGGATAGGACAAGAAAGAGGAAGGAAAGATCACGCACGGTCCGTGGCCCGTTTGTTAGGGTACTGCTCCGGCATTCGCCTGATGATGATCGGAGAAACTACGGAAAACTACCGATCAGAGCAGCCAGCCGCT
Organism: Teleogryllus occipitalis; assembly: GCA_011170035.1. Taxonomy (NCBI): domain Eukaryota; kingdom Metazoa; phylum Arthropoda; class Insecta; order Orthoptera; family Gryllidae; genus Teleogryllus; species Teleogryllus occipitalis. Next base: position 46,126 of record BLKR01003789.1, read on the forward strand.
AGGATTCTCCTCCAGACAGCGACTGAATTCGACCCAGCTGAATAGCTAGTGTCGGAAATTCTGCCGCCGTGGGGAGTGGGACCCTAGGACCTCCCGGTCAGAGGCGCTGTAGTGACATTAGTTGATGCACTGAGCTACCGCTCCCGGTCGGGCGGACGGGCGGACGGGCGGACGGGCGATCGGGCGGGCGGACGGGCGGTAGGGCAGACGGACGGACGGGCGGGCGGGCGGGCGGGCGGCGGGCGGGCGGACGGAAGGACGGGCGAGCGGGCGGACGGACGGACGGACGGACGGGCGGGCGAGCGGGCGAGCGGGCGAGCGGGCGAGCGGGCGAGCGGGCGAGCGGGCGAGCGGGCGAGCGGGCGAGCGGGCGAGCAGACGGGCGAGCAGACGGGCGAGCAGACGGGCGAGCAGCAGACGGGCGAGCAGACGGGCGAGCAGACGGGCGAGCAGACGGGCGAGCAGACGGGCGAGCAGACGGGCGAGCAGACGGGCGAGCAGACGGGCGAGCAGACGGGCGAGCAGACGGGCGAGCAGCGGGCGAGCAGACGGGCGAGCAGACGGGCGAGCAGACGGGCGAGCAGACGGGCGAGCAGACGGGCGAGCAGACGGGCGAGCAGACGGGCGAGCAGACGGGCGAGCAGACGGGCGAGCAGACGGGCGAGCACACGGGCGAGCACACGGGCGAGCAGCACGGGCGAGCACACGGGCGAGCACACGGGCGAGCACACGGGCGAGCACACGGGCGAGCACACGGGCGAGTGAACGTGGGGTGAACAGGCGTGGGTCTCCCAGACGGACGCCGCTGGAGGGGGAGGAAGGGGCGTAAGTGCGAGAAATGGATACGGGAGCCGAGGGAGCGGAAGGACGCGGGAGGATGATAGACATCGCCGGAGGGGAAAAGCGGAAGATGTCGCTGTGCGAGGGGGCGAGACGAAGGGGGAGGGGGGCGTCACATGAGAAAGAGATGCGAGACGAGGGAAGCTTTCTCGGAAAGGGCGCAGGCGGCGGGCTACGGAGGGCGGGAGGGCGCGAGGGAAGTTAGCAGGCGACGGTTGACAGCACTGCAGAGGAAGAGCTGGAATGGGGAGGAGGTGAGAGGGATTTGAGCGATGAAGGTGCCCAGACTATATCGCGAGGAAAGTGTAATAGAAACTTTGGCCACAGACACTGCACTAAAAACAGAGAAATTCAGAAGGACGATATGGTGTGGATGCAGGGTGAATACAATAGAATAAGTGAGAAAAGGGCAGAATAAGTAACAAACTAGTAGCTAGTGGATTTGGCAATAGGGAGATAATGAAGGGTAGAAATATGGAATGGGATCAAACGAGTTCATTCTGTTCAATGTCATTATATAATGTTCACAAAGTCGCTTGTTGAACAGACAATGTGAAGAAGGTGGCGATAACAGTTGGACAACGCCAGAACCTGCAGGTAAATTTGCGAATGATGGTTTTAACCGGGGCAAATGGAGAGTAATGACTTAGAAATGGCATATACGCTGGCACTGTGCAAGACGCATCAACTAGTTCAATCGGTTGCAGTGGCTCAGGGAAACAACTGATGTCACTGCAGTGCCTCTGATAAGCAGGATGCAGGGTTCGATAGCTACGTCGAATTGAGCTGTTGTCTGGAGGAGAGTTTTAGCGTCCTGATCGGTAGTTTCCGTGGTTTCTCCAATCAACACCATCAGAATGCCTGAGCAGTATTCTAGTAAATGGGCCATGGATAAAACGAGTGCGTGCGATCTTTTCTTCCTCTTGCTTATTTTATCATCACCCCTTACTTACATGCATTACACTACCACACATTCCGGGAGACCGGTCGGGAGCTTAGAGCTTGTCCCGGCAGAGGCGGTGCCCCGCTGGTGGGAGATACCTGGTTGATGGAAATCCAGCTAGCCGACGGTAGGTCGGCGCCGGATCTCACCATTCAGTGGGAGATTAATGTCGCTATCTCCCAGATAAAGATGGAACTAATGACCCCAGCAGTTGATGCGCCCTGAAACACGAAATAATCAAACAAGCAGTTCAAACAAACATCATTCCCTCGCGTGTACTGTATCTTCTAAAATTACAAGAAGGTGACACAAGGAACGTGACGATGACGAAAGAATCAAGATGTGAGAAATAGAGGAGAATGTTTGGTAAATAAATTGCCAACCGCGAGATAACGCTTCGCGGTGACGATGCGTGCAGCCAGTAGAGAAGTAATAAAATACGACCACCAGCGAAGAAATAAAATAATAAACTACTCAGGTAATTCTGTCTCCTTCGCGGAGCACTCCTAATAATATTAGTAATAATAATAATAATAATAATAATAATAATAATAATAATAATAATATAATTAAATATGAAATAATATACAAATTATAAATTACATAGCATCCAACTGCGTAAATTGGGAACTGGTGACTGAAGCTTAGCGGGTAACAGAAGCCTTTAAATAAGTTTGAAATAATATCTAAAAGATTTATTTGTAAACGTTTAACAAAAGCTACAATTTAAGAAACGAACAAAGAAATGTGAAATAATATACATACTCTAACGTACGTAACATCCAAATGCCTCAACACACTTGTAAAATTACGATCAGGAAGCGCGGGATTATCAGAGGGGGCGATTACGTTTGACGCTCAGTTACTCAAATTCTCGAAGAAAATACTCGAATTCTTGAAAAATGTAACATGTCCTTATGTCATGATCAGTTTTTTCATGAAAAAATTTCATTAAGAAAAAATGTATATTCATAATTGTAGTTGTAGGAAGATGCTGAAAAAATTTTGAATTTTTTCAATTTTCGAAACATCAGAGATTTTAACCAACATGAGACCTACGCTATTCTCTTAGACGTTATTTAGACTATCCGACAACAAAATTTAATCAAAATTGATACGAAATTTTGTTTGAAAATTTTGAAAATGTCCCAGGAGGTACATGTCATATTCAAGGAGCTGCGACATCAGCGTTATCGATTGAGGAATATCGATTTTGGAGAAAATTGGCTGAACCGTACAGCCACTAGCGTTGTTCACAGACGGACGGACAGAGAAACGTTTTGCAGTCAATCGGTTTTTCGGTATTAAGGTCCCATGAATCATGTGCAACATGACGTTTTAGAGGATTTTTCTCTAAATTTTGCAATTGAATGTATCCACTTTTTTGTACCGTAGCCGCGTCGTTTTTTCGCGCAGCATTACATTACTTTTTCTTCTTAAGAAGTTTCCTCTTAAGCACGAGAAAGTAAAATTAAATTATTTTAAAATTGAATTTGGTTATTAAAAAAATCCACAACGTCCTATGTTACTAAAAGCTAGTAGCGGTACTACCAGGAAAAGAAACCGTTGTATAATTCGATTCATAACGTACACGAAACATGACACTGCCACGGATGATAAAAAAATGAAGAAATATATGAACAGGTAAATTGAGAAAAGGAACAGACAACCTACGAACAGAATACAAATGAAACCTAGAAGCATGCAGCGGAAGCACAACACTGTTCCTCCGCGTGCACACGTGCTCAGATGAACCAAAATGGAATAGGTAGGCAGGCGGGCGGGCGGGCGGGCGGGCGTCCCGCGTCGCGGCGTGAGTGGCAGGGCGGGGCCGGGGGCGGCGCGGGGGGCGGCGCGGGGCGAGGCGCGGGCGAGGCCCGTGGGAAATCGCGCGCGGCGAGACGGTCGCGCGACCAACGGCGCCGCAACGAATTAAACCGCCGCCGCCGCCGCCGCCCGCCCGCCCGCCGGGACCGTGCATTATTCACGGACCGCCGAGATGCCCCCGGATTAATCCGAGATCAAATGAGGCGTCGGTTAAAAGGCGCGGGCGGCTCCGGAGCGCGGGTGCCGACGGCGTCCCGGGAGCCCGCGAACTGCCCCCGCGGGCCCCCGCCTCCCCCTCCCACTCCGGCCCCGTCGCCCCCGCGCGCAATCAGTTTCCGATTGCCTCCATCAGACGTGCGGCGCTTCGGCGGCGAGTGCGGGGTGGCGGCGGGGGGAGGCGGCGGCGGCGGGGGCGGCGGGGGGCGGCGGTGGAGGTGGGGGGTGGCGGTGGAGGTGGGGGGCGGCGGTGGCGGCGGGGGTGGCGGTGGCGGTGGCGGCGGTGGCGGCGATGGCGGCAGTGGCGGCGGGGGTGGCGCTGGCGGGGGCGGCGGCGGCGGCGGCGGCGGCAGCGGCGGTGGCGGCGGGGGCGGCGACGCGAGGCGGGGAAGTGGCGGTGACGAGGGCAACGGGGGGAGAGACGGGGAGGCGGTGGTGGCGGGTGATCGTGCGTTGGTGCGGGGTGAAGGAGGGGAATGATAGTGGGAACGTACGCTAGTAAGTTTTCTCGCGACGGGAGCACAGACCGGCAAGAGCAATTGGAGGTTATCGATTGTGGTTCTGTTGCTCGTGGGTATTTGGATCGGAGTAGAATGTAAACGAATATTCAATTGTGAAACAATTTATAAGTCCGAATAGAAGGGATTAAAAGCTAAGCACTATCAATTGAAATTATCGATTTCTAATCATTTGAATTTTTTTCAGTGATAAAACCTAACTAGGTTAAAAACACATGAATACGAAAATTAAAAAAAAGAAACTTTAAAATGCTGACGAGGTAGAATCTCAGTTTCCATCACGTCAGATCTGCAGATGAATCGGAAACAAATGGAAATTGCACGTACTAACTTACGTTCAAAGAACGTAGCAGTTTTGTTGAAGGTTTTGCACGAATGGGTGAGGCAATACCAGATCCTGAGTTTCTCAACATTTTTCACTATATTAGATCCACGGAATGTCTTCAAACTCATAGTCTATTATATTTCAATAGATTTCAGTTTCAAAGTGTATTAACCCTAGCTTGACCAGGCAAGGGCGAAAAGTGCCCAATAATTCCTTTCTAAATCAAAATGTGCTTTAAATTGGATCATATATTTTTATTTCTTATTCTATTAGTCAATAACACCTAATTCTATGTTAAAACATTTAAATCTACGTAATAACCTTAAAGATATTTTTTAAAATATGCGATATTTTCGTGCACGGGAGATTATTGCCCGTAGTTGGTAAAACTTGTGACAAAATATACGAAGGCTACATGATTTACTTTGGCAACGTTGTAGTGATCGTCATCCATTCGAAGCAATAAAATGTAGCTGTTTGTACTTGGGAGTTGTACTCAACCTGTGTTGAGAAAAGGATTAGGATGACTGATAGTGCTTTAAATGACGATGTTATTGAAGTAATGGTAAACATTGAAACTTAACAATCTACTACAGGATTATCTAACACTTATTTTAATTACCTTAATTGTTATGTAACAATATGTACTTAATAAAACCGTTCTAATTACTATATAAATCATTCATGTTCACAGATTAATTTATCTAATTACAATATTTTAATCATAATAAGGATTTAAACATATGGACACTTTGTGCCCATGGTTGGTAAAGCACGTTACCAAAATTAACTTGGTAATGTTAAAGTTAATAATACTGTACGTAAAATGAAACGAATTCGTGTTTGCCTAGTTTTACTTGTAAAGAAGTATTGATCACCCTTAAATTCTTGTCAAAAATCATTTACTTTCTTGTATACCTTAGATCTCTAAAAACGTTTCTTTTGACTCACACTAACGGTGGTTCGACACTTACTTCCTATTGAGATACCACATTAGACGATAAGAGAACAAGCAGCAGCTAGTAGTAACAAAAAAAGAAATAACGTGAAAAACAGCAAGAAATTTGCATAGAAGATACGAAAGAGAATACAGTAGATCGACCGCACATTGTTATGCTAACGGATAGAGACGAACGGGTGCAGTCCCTTCTGGTCTACCAACTCCTCGGGGACCAAGGGTCTGAGAACGGATGGGGGGGGGGGAGGGGAATATTGTGGAGTGGCCGGCACCGCAGCTCATCGGCGCGGGACACAACGACCTGGCGCATGAAGTTCTCCCAGAGTGAGGCAAAGGGACGTGAGAGATAAGGGAAGAGGGTGAAGATGATGGCGAGGACACGGGAGGAAGACAGAGAGAGAGAGAGGGGGGAGAGAAACAGGATGGTAAAGGAGGTAACGGAACGGCGTCAGGGTTAATAAGAGCGGGAAAGAGAGCGGTGTTGGCGGAGGGGAAACAGACGCAGAAGCAGAAAGAGATGACAGGAATGGAGGGAGGAGGAGGAGACAGGTTGCGAAAGCAGGGCGGGGCGGCGAGGGGCGAGGCAGAGATGTGGAGATGGTGCGTTATGGCAGCAGGGGCGGGTTAGTGTGGTGTTGGCTGAGGGCAGAGGCAGGGTGGGGGTGGGCGGGAAGAAGTGGCATGAGTGATGGCGGAGTGGTATGGGCGGGGGGCGAGTCGGGGCGGCGAGGGGCGAGGCAGAGATGTGGAGACGGTGCGTTACGGCAGTAGGGGCGGGTTAGTGTGGTGTTGGCTGAGGGTAGAGGTAGGGTTGGGGTGGGTGTGAACAGGTGGTGTAAGTGAGGGCGGAGTGGTATGTGCGGGGAGCGAGGCGGGGCGGTGAGGCAGAAATATGGAGATGGAGCGTTACCGCAACAGGGGTAGGTTGGGGTGGGATTGACAGAGTCAGTGTGGGGGGGCGGGAAGAGGTGGCGTGAACGAGGGCGGAGTTGTATGGGCGGGAAGCGAGGCAAGGCGGCGAGGGGCGAGACAGAGATGTGGAGACGGAGCGTTATGGCAGCAGGGGCGGATTGGGGTGGGGTTGGCAGAGGCCGGGTGGGGATGGGAGGGAACAGGTGGCGTGAGCGAGGGCGGAGTGGTATGAGCGGGGGGCGTGGCGGGTGGACCAGTGGGGTGGGCGGGGCGGCAGGGCAGAGATCCGAATCGTCGCGGCGTGGAGGCGGAGGTGGAACTAAAGACGTGGGGTGGCGAAGGCAGCGCATGGGAGGCCCGGGGCGGCGAATTCGCCGGGGGGGGGGCGAGCGTTTCGTGGGCGATAGGGGCGAGGGGTCGAGGGCGGCAGTCCCCGCGCGCCTGTCGCTCGTTAGGAGGTGTCATAACAGCCGCTCGGGATCGCAGACCGCCGCCGCCGCCACCCGCCGCCTCGTCGAGGGAGAGCTGGTGGAGCGTCGGGGGCAGACAAGGCACGTGGTCCTCTCCAGAGGCCGTTCGGACAAAGTGAGCAGGCAAAGATCAACCGCGTGCAAAGCATGTCAATGAAACACGTTCGGCGCCAGTTAGACAATGGAATGATAAACCTATTTGTAGTTTTAATTTACAATGTATTAAACACTGCCCGTTAAAAAATAAACATACTAACAGAAACGGCTTCCAACGGGTTATTACATTGATTTCTAGAAGTATGGTTCAAATCATCCTAATCGCTTGTGTATAAATGTGAATATGCAAATACCATTTTATGCAAATTGATGCTTCTTCTCAGTACTCATACCTGGGGAAATAATTTCTTTATGGAAAATATATTTTTCTAATAATTTTGTCTTAATCTCGTAGAGCTGATGATAGGGCACATGATACGATACACTGACGTTCTAATCTATATGCTCCATTAATCATCCTCAAGATTAAAAACATTTCATATTTTTAAAATCACATACTTTTGGAATACCCTTGCTCACAACCCCACACCTGAGTACATAGTTAAGATGCGGTACGCCGGCACAGAGAGGAAATGGAAAGGACGGCTATCTCAGAAATACGAGGCAGGATTTTGGGGATCATTTTCAGTTCAAAATAATTTTATAATGAATATTCCGATGTAACAATATGTCAAACATGCAGAATTATTTTAAAATCATGATACACTTTGAGGATTTTTAGGTGAAAAACATGCCGTACAAATTATTTTTGAGATATTTCTCTCATACTTTAATTATTAATGGAAGAAACCTTGTTTATAATTGAAAAAAATTGTTCTGATATCAATTAAAACGGATTATTATCCTTAGTTCTTGTTTAATCATGGTCAGGACATTCAAACATTTATTTGAAAATGGGAGATACGAAATGACGATACGCATATATAGCGTGTCGTATCGAAGTTGTATCTTCATTCCAGGAACTCAAATATTGAGTATTTCGATGACTGGAGCATAATGAAAAATAGGAATTACCAATTTATCCAGCATGCACAAAAAATAAGCTTCCAAAGCGAGATACATGTATACAAAGAATGAAATGAGTAGAGAGGGAAGTTGAACCTTTATTTATAAAATATTTTATCAATAAAATTATGGCAATCATTAAAATTGTATTAAAAATAAAACCTTGTTCTTTCTCTTGTACCCAAGAAATGTACTACGAGGATAGATATACGGAAAATAATGATTATCATTTCATATTACAAAACCAGTATATTTTGAACTCAGATAATCGTGCGGGTTAAGATAATACGTTTCATTTCTTATTCTTTTCTTTCGTTATAACTCTTTGGACAACCCTTACAATTTTATTGAGAGCGATTTGATATTTAACATGTCTAAAAACACTTAAAATTTGACTGTCAAACCCCTAATCATCCTATTCATAATAATTATTTCACAGAAAATGTATAAAAATCGATTTTGTAAGGAAAAGATAAGAATAGGACAAGGAAGAAAAAGGAAAGATTGCCGAGAACGGTCCGTCGCTCGTTTGTTAGGGTCATTCGCCTTGTTTTGATCGGATCAACCAAGGAAAACTATCATCAGCACAGCCGGCTGCTAGAATTATCTTCCACACAGCGACTGAACTGGACCTAGCTATCTAGCTTCTGTCGAAAATCTTGCCATTCTCGGGACTCGTGCTTGTGACCTCCCAGTCAGAGGACATCACTTGATGCCCTGAGCCACCTCTTCCGATGGTAATAAAATAATATGAAGGTTGGGAAGAAAGAAAACGAGGAATCAGGATGGTGAGTTAGAACAAGATTCTGATAGTGGCGCAAGTGCTGATATATTTGGTAACAATAGTATACTGCGGTTTTTTCACAGTTGAACTTGATGTTTCGTCAGCTGTTCGGCCAGCTGTGACAGTGCTCTAATAGGGAGCTTAACGTCACTACATATAGTGACGTGTAGGTACTACATATAGTGACGTGTAAGCTCCCGATTGGAGCACTGTCACAGCTGGCCGAACAGCTGACGAAACATCAAGTTCAACTGTGAAAAAACAGTAGTATAGTAATTTGGTTTGGAGCAAAGGCGGGAAACTCAGATCATTCAAGTAGGATATTTTGATTTTTAAGGTACTTTTCACGAAACCTCCACATTTTCTAAATTTGTCTCAAAATCGCTCCAATATTTCTGGATGACCTTTTCCTCTGATGGAGCAAAGTTAAACATTTTGTCGGAATTTTCTTACAATACAGTATTGAAGATGATATTTTTGTTCTTCAAAGATCATCAGTAAATAAGGTCATATACAATTTTTCGCTAAGATGAGTAATTTTCAAACACGGACACAAATTTTTTCTTTAATTTTTTTCTAGAATAGTGCAAATGTGATCAGAAACATCGCGCAGGTCCCAATTTTATTAAAGATTGAATTTTTAAAATCTTCGAAACGTATAAATATTGCCTCAAACTATGAGTACGTTGAGCTGTTGTACCACAATATTTAAGTATCAAAGATCCACAATACGTGAATTCTTACTTATTAACGTGTGAGAGGAAGTAATGCACTACAAGCAGGGGCAAATTCCAGCAATATAAATTTTCTGACGAAAAATCGCCACATTTCAATGCAGTATAAACAATACGTAAGTATGTAAAGGCGAAAAAGTAAAAAAGTCGAATATGAAGGTGTGTGAGGTGTAAGATAAAACGTTCGAATGCGGGAGGGGAAGCTGTACAGAGTGGAAGCACACGTAGAATGGATGGGAATAGGCTAGAGTCTGTTCCCAATGGAGGCAGTTAGCAATCTACCGCTAGCTTTCTGTAGTTCTGACATATCTCGGCGGGGAATTCCCTGACTTCCAACTTCTCCGTTTCTCTCATCTTGTCTCCACCCCGCATGGGCAGCGGAGAGACGCGTGTGAGTCTTTTGTTTCCCTACAGCCCGCGCTCACCCGCGCGCTCCAGTACCGCCAACATAGCCTAACAGAAAATTGAAAGCGAGCTCACACGCCGGAGGCCAGGCTTTCGCTAGCTTCCATCGGAATTAATTTGATTTAATTGGACCTAGTGTAAACAGATCCCGAATAAAGCAAATATCATTGGATTTACATTTTCATTGCGGCGAGTATTAAAGGGCACAGAGCATACGTTTCGATTATAAACTGAACATTTGCTGGAGCGGCCGGAACGAAGTCTGGGAGCTGCGGTGTGGTGGGCGGTGACGAGGGCGCTCCGTCGGACACTCGCAGAAGTAGGAGGCGGATTCGTGGAACTCGCACTTGCTCAAATTTATTCCGGAGGAGAAAAGCTGGACAGGCGACGGGCGCGACGATGGCGCTGTCGCCGGCGGCCGGATCAACCACACGCCGCCGACAAAAGCCTGCGAAGGCGACGGGACACGTGACACGTATAGTCGCCTCCGGTCCGACTCGCAAGCAAATTTCGGAGTAAAGGGGATATTCATGGATAGAGAACTGTGATTTTTTTAGGGACGTGAAAAAGAAATTGTACGTCTGGTATAAACGTAATTATATTTTTAACGCTCAGCAGCAATTTAAAGCTAAGTGGTGAGACATAATACAGGATTAATTCTAATTTTCTGACATGAAGAGTAAATTTAAAACAGACTTTTTTCAAGGAAACAATTTCATTTGTAGCTACACATTTTTTAATATTTTGTATTGGAATAATTTTAACGGAGAATTAAAATAGAAATTTTCTAGACAAATATATATGCCAAGTAAATAATTTTACTAGCCCCATTTAGCACAAGCATAAAATCAAGATTGAAATTAATATGAAACGGGAAAACATTTTATGCTCACTATAGTCAGGTTTTAGAATTATTTTGAATGTGAGTAAGATATCTAAAAACAAAGGTATTTGTAAAATCCTGTTATAAAAAATAGAATATTAAGTTCCTGAAGGTAAATTCGATAACTCATTAACTATTGAAATTCCGAATCATCAGGTAATTTTTAATATAATACTGTTCGATAAATGAAATAGAAGCTTGTTTCACGAAATATGCAGATTTTCTTATAATGTTAAGAATGTCACTTCCTATTGCAATAACATTTCCTTGCCTTTTATGTTTATCTTAAGATTGCATCAATAACAACGATCTAACAGCTTACCATGAAATACAATATGTTTCCTAACACATGAAGTTTTACAAATCATGGACTCACAACTGACGCAAGAAACACTTCGAGACAAACGAAAAGTATTTATATTGACCAAATATTCTAAATGCTTTCAATTATTTCACAAACTGAATGAGGACGAGGAAACCGTTTCTGAGGGAAGAAAAGATACGTAAAGTCTTGAGAAGAAAAGTGAGGGATCATCTCAGCATTAGACCAGTTGTCCAAGGAAAACTGACCAAAAAAATTCATTTAATATATCAAGCAGAACAACATTATCAAACACCTCCAGCAAATCTCATGCAACAAAAAATGTTTTGTTGTTCGGCATAAAATGTGTAAACATTCAATTTGTAATATCTTATAGAAATATTAAATTATTATACACCTCGGAGCTTTAATATTTTCTAAGAAAGTTATGGAAGAATTTGTTTCTTTCACATTTTATCGAGCCATATTTCGCGAACTAAATTTGAACAGATTAGATACAATTAAACTATAATCAATTTTAAAACTAAAATCAATAGGTGATTGAGGTCTGAAGTTAATCATTGGGTATAGTTTAAACTTTGTAATCCAGTTCGATCCACTGTATCTATGACATACGAGTAGACTTTGCCAATTACATTTGGTGACTGAAGTTTCGTATAACCTCACGGTGACCTCTAGCGGGTAAAGACCTAGAGTGGGAGACAACGACTGTACGCGGTTGGCGGTGGCCCCAAAATCCCGCGCCCGCCCCATGCTCCCGAGGGCGCATAAATAACATTAGCCGGAACGGTATCGCTCTAAACGGCTGCATTAACAGATGTAATCCAAAGCCGTTAAGGAAATGAACATAATTTTTGCGCCGGACAGGTGAGCGTGTCGTGGCACGTGGCTACACAGGCCGCTGCACGCGTAGATCAGAGTGCCCGGCAGACGGTTTTATTTATTTAGTCAAAAACTGTATGTGACGTATGGAGGGAGAAAATCATCTGCGCACGCTTTCTTGAGTTTCAGAATCCCTTCCCAACTATTTAACTATTAATACTTGAAAGATGAAAAAATAGTAATAATAATAATAATAATAATAATAATAATAATAATAATAATAATAATAATAATAATAATAATAATAATAATAATAATAATAATAATACATTTTAAAAAGCGAGAGATTAACATTTCAAAATCTAGATATTTTCGTTGCTGAATTATAGAAAACTTATTTGTAACGGTAAACGAACGGATTTGATTTTTCTCTATTGCTAACAAATAGAAACTCACCCTAAGCTCTACTACCACTACAAGCAAAAGGAAAACTCAACAAAACGTGCGCATAGTGAAGCTACATTTACGTCCAGAAGCAAACCAAGGGGTCATCTCAGCATTTGCTCAATGGCTCAGGGAAACTGGACAAAAACCCGATCGAGATGGGGGTCATTGACCCGGAAGCTGGTGTACATTACTTGTTACAGGCATTTAAGTCTTTTTTAAAAAGTATATAATGTAAATGTAAACTAATTCATTGTACTATATCTTGGTTTTGTTAAAGTAAACATTATTTTTCTTTTTGACGATCAGTTCGGTTCTCAGGACGAACTTTTGATGAGCTCCCTGACGGATGTGGGAATGCTGGTCTGGTGGCTTGTTGACCTTTTTACTATGAGCATATATGGTTAGCATCCTCAGAAAATTTTTTCATACGTGGGTTTTTTAAACTTTGCCATTATTATTAGTGTAAAAAAATTGAATCGAATTTAACAAATGTTTTGGGAAAAGAAAATTATAATAAAACATAACTGTATAGAAATGAATACAATTAATGCAAATGTATATCATTATGTCATTATTTATGCGACATATTTAAATAATAAAAATATATAAAACATATAATTAAATTGAATATTGGTGCAAACGCCTAACGGCAGTCTGCGATAATATGACAGCGTTTCTCACTGATGTAATTTAATATTTTCGTGTTTATTATCACATACCATGATATATCTGACATAAATCAGTTGTAATATGTGTAAAAATGTAATATGAACGCAATTCGGTCAAATTACTATCTGAATATTAAATTTGATGTAATTTATTATCTAGTATGACACTGAATGATCCAATAGAAAACATGTAAAATATCTTTAAATGACATCGTTTCAATTTAAAAGTATGTGTATTAAAAGAAATTAATGCATAATTTGCGTCAAAGCGATATATTTGTTGAATATATTGACACTTAGAGGAAGAAAATTAAACTTCATTTTGATGATTTGCGTTTTACTAAATATCGTATAATTTTCAAAAAATCACGTAATTCTGTTAAAACAAAAATTTAAAAAAAATGTAAAAATGAAAGAATGCTTAAGTCAAAAGAGTGAACTGGATCAGAAGGATATTTATTCAATTCTTTAGGGAAAACCAATCAACAAAATGCATATTTACTGATCACAATGTAATGTTGATCCTGGAGATTACGTTTATTCTTATACAATGGGAAATATCAAACTATCGTTCACAACGTTATATTTAAAATCTTTACAGTGCACTTTACTTACTGGGTTTTGTTGCATCTTCATGTTTAGATGTGTGATCGACGGTTTGAAGAGATGTCTACGAAGGAGTTTACAATCCACAATGTATGGATGAAAAGTGCACAGAATATTACTGAATAATACACTTTTATAACTACAGGTTTATGGCTATATGAGTATAAAAATATCTCTGATAAAGCATATTTTCAACGAAATGTTACTAGTTCATATTTATTTCTACTAAAATCCACTCGTAAAATCTGTAATAATAGAAGATTGCAGTATTCAAACAACCGTAAAACAATCATGAAAGTGTTTAAACACCTGGTCTCTCGATTCTCATATGTAGTCATTACTATAGTATTAAATTTCATATTATGCTAATGAATGAATATTTGTGCATGCGAATGCAATTGATTATCTACATCAAGTGCCTTCCATACATTTGAAATATGCGATCGAACAAACGGTCCATTATTATACAATAAAACGAGGTAAGTTACAGAGCTCTTTTTTAACACATCATCAAAAGTACCTTAAAGAACAAGCGAGTTTATTTGATACATAATCTGCAATATTTCTGAGCTTAATATACAAGATATACATTAAAATTGTTATATACTTAGTTGACTATACTTTGAAGTAATATTACTGTTTCTTTATCAGAATCCAACATGCGAGCACTGGCGTATAGAACGGTGTTCTTGCAGTCTTAATCAAACTGATATTTTTTTTCTGATAAATGAGAGAGTTTTAATATTTCAGACATTGTGGTAACCAATTTATCTTTGTCATTACGCAAATACTAGGAGACGAAGAAAGCTAAATAATGATCTGGGCTGTCCGGGTGACGCCGCGTCGAAGGTTCAGGTGCCGACGTTTCGACCGACATATCGCGGCCCTCTTCAGGACTGTACTCTTCAGGGCAGTACAACCCTGAAGAGGACCGCGACATGTCGGTCGAAACGTCGGCACCTCAGCCTTCGACGCGGCCTCACCTGGACGGCCCAGATCATGACTCTGGCCGCGGATGCCTACGATATGCAGTGCAGCTCTGAAGAGGACCGCGATATGTTGGTCAAAACGTCGGCACCTCAGCCTTCGACGCGGCGTCACCCGGACAGCCCAGATCATGAGTCTGGTCGCGGAAGCCTACGATAGACAGTACAGCCCTAAAGAGGACCGCAACATGTCGGTCGAAACGGCGGCACCTCAGCCTTCGACGCGGCGTCACCCGGACAGCCCAGATCATGACTCTGGTCGCGGAACCCTACGATAGACAGTACAGTCCTGAAGTGGACCGCGACATGTCGGTCGAAACGTCGGCACCTCAGCCTTCGACGCGGCGTCACCCGGACAGCCCAGATCATGACTCTGGTCGCGGAAGCCTACGGTAGACAGTACATCCCTAAAGAGGACCGCAACATGTCGGTCGAAACGGCGGCACCTCAGCCTTCGACGCGGCGTCACCCGGACAGCCCAGATCATGACTCTGGTCGCGGAAGCCTAGGATAGACAGTACAGCCCTGAAGAGGACCGCGATATGTCGGTCGAAACGTCGGCACCTCAGCCTTCGACGCGGCGTCACCCGGACAGCCCAGATCATGACTCTGGTCGCGGAAGCCTACGATAGACAGTACAGCCCTGAAGAGGACCGCGACATGTCGGTCGAAACGTCGGCACCTCAGCCTTCGACGCGGCCTCACCTGGACGGCCCAGATCATGACTCTGGCCGCGGATGCCTACGATATGCAGTGCAGCCCTGAAGAGGACCGCGATATGTCGGTCGAAACGTCGGCACCTCAGCCTTCGACGCGGCGTCACCCGGACAGCCCAGATCATGACTCTGGTCGCGGAAGCCTACGATAGACAGTACAGCCCTGAAGTGGACCGTAACATGTCGGTCGAAACGTCGGCACCTCAGCCTTCGACGCGGCGTCACCCGGACAGCCCAGATCATGAGTCTGGTCGCGGAAGCCTACGGTAGACAGTACATCCCTAAAGAGGACCGCAACATGTCGGTCGAAACGGCGGCACCTCAGCCTTCGACGCGGCGTCACCCGGACAGCCCAGATCATGAGTCTGGTCGCGGAAGCCTACGATAGACAGTACAGCCCTAAAGAGGACCGCAACATGTCGGTCGAAACGGCGGCACCTCAGCCTTCGACGCGGCTTGATCCGGACAGCCCAGATCATGACTCTGGCCGCGGAAGACTACGATAGACAGTACAGCCCTGAAGAGGACCGCGATATGTCGGTCGAAACGTCGGCACCTCAGCCTTCGACACGGCGTCACCCGGACAGCCCAGATCAGGACTCTAGCCGCAGAAACTTACGATATCGTTTAGCTAAATAATGAGTTCGTTGGACATAGTCTAGCGCGCGAGTGAGTACTCGTGTTATGAATGGCAGAGCGAGCATCGCAAATATGATAAAAGTTATATTACAATATATAATAAAAGCTTCAAATATGGTTTATAACTATTTATATTTCTTTTATTGGTGTATTAAATTAAAAATATAAGCACAAATAAATAAATATATTAATTGTGTTAATAAAGAAAAAACTACACAATCTGTTTGTTGAACGGAGTCCAACGCGCAAGTAAGGAAGCGTGAATGACAGGCAGCGCGAGTGACGAAGTGTGAAAATTTGAAATACTTTTCAAATTTTCCACAGCAAGAATACAATACATTTTAGTGAAAATTCTTCTTACGGTTTGGTTGCTTGTGTTTTTCACAGGAGGAAGAACTCACATAAACCAATTTTTTGATATCAAAGACACAAAATGTGAATTCTCGCTAAAGAATGATCCACTGTTTCAGTATCTTGGAGCTTTAATACGATTTTTCCCGCGAAAAATTGCCGTTTTTTTACTATGCCTATGTGTACCTTTTTTTATACTACCTAAATAGTATGCGAGAATGTAAAATAGCTATTATCAAATTAATTCTGGGAACAAAATATTATGAAATAACATTCAAGTTAAAATCTAATGCAAGGCTTTGGAATAACAGAAAATAATGTTTCTTGAGATGATGTTCTGTTCCTAAAAAATTCTGCTGGTGTTCTTAAATAAAAGATACATCGCAATGTTTCTTTCACTTAGCGATTTTCTGATCATTATAACTATGGCATTCATAACTGTATTAAAATATTAACCGTTTATATAATATTAATATGTTACAAATTAATTTAAAAATATATAATCTTTTATAACGATTATAAAAGTAGCAAGATTCAATAACATTTATTTATTAGATGAATTTCAATACATATTGTTAGTCGACAAAATTGTTGAATTTGCTTGTTGCACGTATATATGGGCGCTTTTGTGAGTAGCCACTAGAAATTTTCATCCTCAATCCCTGTCTACATTCAATCGACTCGGTTTATACATATTAATTAGTTGCATTGCGTTCCAGCCGTGTACATTGATTTACTGGACCATATCGGTGTATGAAGTAGTACGATTTTGTGATGCTATATAATTTCACATTACTCAAATTTGCGTCATTACAATCCCCTCTAAATTGGAAGTTGCGGGAATATCTTCTGTATGTACCATAACTAGAATACATTGAAGGAGATATCTCTTTACAGGTTTCCCTACAATGTTTGAACGATATCAAAAAGCTAGAAATCTGACTTATAGGTGGTCCGAGATATTAAGGAAATACTACAAACACCAAATAGTTGTGCAAATTATCGAAATATTTAATAAGTAATAATGAAAATAACCATCACATTTGCAAATATTTTTATGCAGCACATATCAAATTACTTTTCAAATTGCTAAACAAATACACGCACAAAATCAAATTGCAAAACAAGTATAATGTATGAAATAGAAGTATAGTTTATTGATATTTTTCATTAATACGATTACGTAATTACAGAAACGATGGTTCTGCCGTTTTCAATATCACAATTCATCATAAATTACGAATGTCATACAGTCAATTGAAACTTCTATTATTTTGAAAAATTTGAGTTATTATCAACAGAAAATGTCTAAAATACAATCTATGCAATCGTCAATGACATAATGAAAGTCAATAGAATTCTTGCACAATGTGTAGTTAAAAATATTCTGCAAACAAAATAAATTACAATTCGTTTAGTACGATAACACATATATAAGATACGATGTGGCTACGACTCTCGCTCTCTTCTCGGCTCTAGGTTGTCATTTTCATCTCTACAGGTGCTCTCTAAATATTTACAATTGCTAGTTGTCTTGGACTCACTTTCTAGCTGCTTACAAGTAACTGAAAGTAAATTCTAGAAACTCAAGGACCCAGGATATTCCTGTGAAATTAGCTAATGTTTGTCAGTAACAATTTAATATCAATAAAAATTGCCGGGAGTAATTATTCATAAAGAAATAGATTATGCAACTAGTTTATAATACTATCCATTGTAGCACGAATAAGAAAATATGAGAAGCGTTCATGCAAAAACAGGCATGCCCATTGGAAACAAAAATTGGGTTACCATTGCAATAATATTAATGATCGGCAGCTGCATCTTCTATCCCGATGAGAAGGAGAAAAAGAAAATATTTCGTTAGGGTTTTGTAAAACAGATTTATAAGGATTTACGAAATCCGAAACGTAATTTGTGTGAGAGATTCTTGTTATTGCTTATCTGTCAGAGAATGTCCGCTAATCGGTTATAATACACATGCTGAAATAAAGACGGTAGTTATTACATTATTATTATTATTATTATTATTATTATTATTATTATTATTATTATTATTATTATTATTATTATTATTATTATTATTGTTGTTGTTGTTGTTGTTGTTGTTGTTGTTGTTGTTGTTGTTGTTGCCCGATATAATCCATGGGGTTCCGGTTGAATTCCGGAGCATCCCTTTCGGGAACTTCCTTACAGTTATATTATATATTTCCTTAAACTTATGATGTATGCTTCTTTAAATATTAGGACCACAGCACGCATAGCATATATCTTAAGGTTCTCATATTCTGAATTGATGATAATGGAGAACATCAAAGATACTGATACTGTGACTTTTCTTAAACTAAGTTCATATTGCGAAATACTTTTCGTTTCACCGATATTTTTACTATTGATAAATCTGGATACTATTTACAAAACATCTAATATTATGAAGGGGATTACTTCAACTGACATTATTAATATTTTTATTTCTATTGTTACCCTGCTACGCTCATAAATTCTCTCAATGTTAACACTAATTGTAAATTTACTTTCAATTTAATCATGGGTTTAGACATACAATATTTTACTCTTTACCTGTTGCATGTGGACGTGTAATTCTATACAAAATCACGATTCCTGGAAGTTCTATTGATTGAGACCAATTATTAGATGGCAACTTATATAAATTATCAGCCATTCTCAATAAAAAAATAACATTTATTCTCATTTATATATACATGCATATACGAGTATTACAAATTCTATTGAGCTCATTAAAATTACTTTTTTTATATAGAACATTAAAAAACAGTACGAGTTTGAGTTTAGTTCGTAAGCTTACTACTACAATTGTCCTGTTAGACGCTTCTCAGGCGACCAGCAGAATGTTGTTCATGGAATCCTTGATATCCCTATTCTCGCTTTCTTGCCTATCATTAAAATAAATGTTAAAAAATCCAGAATATCCTCACCGATTTGGTATTAATAAGATTTAATATTGCCCATAAAATCAATACGCACTCGCGACTCTCCCTATCTGTTTCGTATGAGATACCTATGCGCGGCTATGTTCAGCTGCTTATCGAGAAATTCTTTCATCTAAGGAGCTATCCTTATATACATGTTCTCAAAACTCGGAGTCTATTTTAACTCAAAATTCCAACTACTACATTTATAAAATCCACAGTTACAATTCAATATTACTATTTAAACAATACTAAGCTATCAGCTTAATCATAAGCCCCCTCCTTGCTATCATTTATATAATACCCCAGCTTTTGCTGAAAATCCATTGCACCTCACCAACCGCTTACGTGTGCACGCTTCAATATCTTTGAAGACACTGTTTTTTTTTTAATTTCTTCAGATAAACACGGTTTTCATTGTCCTTACACACCTTTTTGTATGTAATGTGTTCGAAGCCTTCCCTCTGCACCGCGCTATGACAGCAAGTACGGAATATTACTTTGTTTATCGGTTGACCTAACAAAGCGAGTTTGCAAACAATACCATTATTACTAATGGTGGATGCCAATTTTAGAATTCAAATTAAACTCAGAGTTCTTGGCGTATCACAATATTTAATGCAGAAAATAATAAACAGGCATATGGGAATTGAATTCTTCTTCTGGAGTGTCTTTCACAAACTTAAATAATGGCAATATTAATATTCGATAAATTGAAACTTTACGGAGTGCCTTGCTTTGACACGACAAAATTTCGTTCACCAGAAATGAGTAGGTTCTCAACGATGTGAACGGAAGAACAATGGGTGATACAAGCCAATCCTTTTCGCGGTACATTTACACATTCATTTTACAAAAGACGCACGTATTTTTACTCCAATTAATAGTAATACTGTTACTATATTACTGATTAAATTAAGGGCGGGCGCCCACAAATCCTTGCTATCTCCGTAAACATTAAATTCTACAAATAAAACATATGTAAAATTACTAAAGCTACACTATTTCCGTGTTTATATTTCATTCCTTCAATGAATCAATGAACTGATTATTTTAGGTCGTATTGTTCAAGATATAAATTAATTTTATTTCCAACGCAACTTCAGAACCAACCTATTTTTACTCCCAAATGGTTCGCGACGTGCTAACTCGCGTCGCTACCTGGCGTGCTGCGTTCGAGGGACTTCCGGTCCTTGCTGTCGCGTCGTAGTTTGCACTTCAGCTCTCGCGGTCGCGCCGTTCTATTAACGTCCTTCACCTTTAACCCGGGGGTGCTCGCAATAGATCTGTGAGATCCAAGCCACGGAAATTTTATGTTCCTGAATTATTGCGATGCATTTGTCGTCTGATATTTCAAGTATTTCTTCATTGTACTTCTCTGAGATCGCCGGGCGTTTTATTTTTATTCTTTCGCTGAATCATTTCCTGTGAGCATGTTCAAATTTGTCGCTGCGCTGCGCGATATCGGTCATATACGTTGGGTGCTATGGCGCCAGTACGTTGTGAGCTCCTGGCCTGAACGGTACGTATCATGGCATTCTTTCAAGTCGTGTCTATGACAAGTGCCCATTCAGAAAATGTAAAATTTGCCTTACCTGCAGTCGGCTTCACAATGTCTTACCAGGGAGAATGAAGATGTGAAGGAAACGTCTGTCGGGAAATGAAAAATGGGAATCTTGCAAAATGTAGACTATTTAATCACTTTAATCCTGGAATGGTCAGGCGAATGCAGTGCTCCACGAAATTTTGATTTTTGTTTTTCTCTGAGTTTTTAGTACTGAGACTTGCGAGGGCTCCTGTATTTTTTGACCTTAACGTGGGCATAACACATTTACCACGTGCATCTCACATTTCGTTTAGTGTGATTCCTACTGAACTTGGAGTACTGTGTGCCCCACCTTACCGATGTTTCTGCTATATTTTGGTGTCGGTTCTATGTGTGTCCAAGAGCTTAAGACAACCAAACTATTGTCATATGTGCAGAGTGCAACAAATTTATATGTTCATCGCATAAATGTTTTTCTACGCAGCCATTGCAAATATTAAGAAGAATTTCAGAAAGATCATGAAAATCATCAAAAGCGGTTGCATTACATTTACATTTCTTCAATTTCTATAAAGTGTATGGAACATTTTCAGTAGATTAGATTTTTTTGAATTAACAATACCCTAAAGATTATAAAACTGTTTGTCTTATTAAAAAAATTGCTAAAATATTTTAAATTTTATTTTAAAAATAAAAGAAATACTAGTGAATGTATCTTCCACCTGGTTCAATATTGCACTTTCTCCCACGAAAAATTATATGTATTAGTCTACAGCACTAATATTTTTCTTGTAAAATTAACATTTTTGAGATGATTTACTTGTCTCGGCTCTGGGGCTCAACTTGCAGGCCAAACATTCAAATCCTACAGAGATTCCAATCCAAGGTTCTGAGAGACATTGCTAGTGCTCCTTGGTACGTCCGAAACGATGTGCTACATAATGATTTTAACATGCCAACAGTACAACAAGAAATTAAAACTTTTAGCTATAAATATGTTAGCAAACTAGAAAACCAGACTAATGTACTATCCATAAACTTACTTGACAATAGTTTAGAAGTAAAAAGACTGAAAAATTTCAAACCATTGTATTTGCCAAATATATTTTAAAATTACAATATTGTTAATAATATAATAAAATCAAACATCAAATGTTTTGTCAACATGTGCTTGTTTCAAGTGTGTAATATGATAAAGGAAGATCGCCAGTGGGTGACCTCTCCATGCAAGATTGTAATTTTGACAGCATTTTTAGTTATTGTTCTTGTTTTGAACAGATTGTAAATTTACAGATTTAATAAAAAAATTACTTGTCTCGTGCCCCGTCAACTTTGTTAGTACTCCTCGCTCGTTGCTGGACGACTGCGCGTCGCGGGGGGGGGTTGGGGGGGAGGGGGGCTTGGCGGAGAAAGAGGGGGGCGGGTCGCCGGGGTCCCATGCGAGGGGGCGCTGTGGGTACGTCGGCGGCTTAAAGAGGAATCTGTTTAGGATCAGCGCAGAGCCCCGGCCGCTCCTGCCGCCGTTATCTGCTGTCGCCGGACGGGCCCGCCCCCGCCCCGCCCCCGCCCCCGCCCCCCGGGCGCCGGGCCGCAAGGCCCTCGTCTCCCTCGCCTTCGGGGATGGAAATTACCCCCACCCCCACTGCAGCTACTTTTAGGAGAAGGCGGGGGCGCCAAGCGATGAACCCAGGAAGCGAGGTTTTGTTAGGAATCAATGAAGACAGGGACAATGAGTTGTGGCTACTTCCTAGTTAACTTGGTCAACGCGAGAACTCCATGAGACTGGAGTCTTCTTGTACATTATGTCATTTAAATTGTTAAATTCATTTAATGTTGTCGGTACTAGATCACGATTATACATTAAAATATTCTCAGATTCAAAGGAATGTAATTGTTCTTGTCTGATTTTACTACTTACGTACTATAGAATTAAAATGTACATTCAAATGTTTCATTTATTCGAATAAATTTCATATTTTGTTCTGACATTCAAGATATTAATTTTTTTTACATTTTCATACCTTTGGCTCAAATATTATAAACTTTTCTCAAAATTGTCAACATTTAATATGTTAGTGACGTTAAACGAAGCAAATTCTTGTGATTAATAAAATGATTAATACTCTATTTAAAATTTTTCTTTTAAAAACGTACGTCGTATTTCATATCAAGTATTGAAACGTCTAATGTGCGTTCAGATATCACAGAAAGTAGAGATTTACAGCAGATGGGCTAAAAATCAAATCAAATCAATGAATATCCAGGACCAGTTGGACTAGGTAATTCAATACTGCAAGCAGAATTTGTCAGTTCATTTTAAATTGTCTGAAGTTTTATGGTTAACATTACATTCTTAAAACATGCACTCATTTGACTCAAGTTTACCCAGCAAGTATTCTTTTTCTTAATAATAGTTTCGGATTGCATTCGGAGCTGTAATTATCTAAAGAGAGGTAGGATAATTTTGTGGTACGTTCATCTAGCAGTTGCGATGTGTTAATTAGAAGCGAAGTATTATGAAATTAAACAACGACGAATTTTAATTTGATTTTTGCAGTTTGTTTTAATTCCTTATTCAATTTTTATTCAGGTAACTAATGTACTAATTATTGTTCTCCTATATGCAAGAAATAAGTCAAGAAGTATCCAAAAACATATATTTCGCATAAATTACATTTTAAAAACGGAAATAATTTTTATTGTGTGTTCATTGGTGTTCTAATGTTAATTGGTGGTTTATTTAGTATTACTTAATCAAATACAATGAAAATGGGAAAACATTAAGATGAACGCGTAGCTCATGTGGTGAAAAATCAACATTTAATAAGAAATAGATGTCACAAACATCATTTCTATAACATTTATGATGGTTATATTTCTCTTCAAATGTCATTTGCACAACAGATATAACGTTTCGTCAGATCTGAATGATTTTTTTGCATTAAGAATCTAATTATAAACTATTGGAATTTAAAATTTTTCCTCTTTTTCTTTTCATGGTTTAGACCAAAAGACCTGTTATGGCTTCACTCAATCGGTACCTTTGTCGACCAGTATCTCCTTTTTACCAAATGGTCGGTAAAGTTAGGTCAGTTTTGTGAGCATCTTACATCCTTTGTAAAAGTTGTGTTTATGTTGAACGTTCTCCCTTTATTTCGTTTAATGCGAAGAAAATGTTGAGGTATTTTGGATTTTTTCGTTTCTAATCTTGTCTAGGAGGTGACAGCTTTTTACTGCACTTAGAAATCTCATTTTGGGAGCTTGAATATTTTATTTGCATTAGAATTTAAATTCAAACAGTTAATTATGTATTTAAAAAACGTTTATATTATTTTTCTTTAAAATAAGCGATGTCTAAATGTAAATCTGAGAAATTAATTAGAATCTCTAGAAACATTAACTTAACACTTTAACATTAAGTTAACAATATAAAGGCTTTTCATGGTTCATTGAAAATGACATGTTGCTTGAAAAAGACATGTTGCTTGAAAAAATACGCACAATGACAAAAAAACTGAGCGTTGTAATTATTTTATTTTACTTTTCTCATTAGCTACATTTACTAAACCATTTACGAAGTCCCTCTGTTTCACACCCTTGAGTGCTCATGATAAAGGCAGAGACTTTCTGCGTTGACTTTCTTCCCTCAGTTCTCAGGAGCTCCCGCCGGACCAAAGACGTAAGACACGTGCAGAGGATTATTAATACAAGATAATTATATACAGTCACAGCATGTCACAAAGTGCATTGTTCTTTTTATTTAAAAAAGAGACCAATCTTCAAAAATACAAATCTGCCACTCACCACAGCCCACCTGTAGCCGCCGTGGACTGTACAAACGCCTGCTGTGGGCTCGCGTACTTGCGAGAGAAACGAAACGCAAAGAGAGAGAGACGGAGCGAGAAAGCGTGTTCCACAGAGGTTAAAAAATCGCCGAACGCGGCCCCACGTCACTTAAGTACCGACTAATTTGTGCACACCGCCCTCCGCGTACAATGCACGGAACCGGGCGGGCTTTAGCTCCGAACAAAGCGGAGCTTCCCCGCTTTCCCGCTCACTCCGATCTCCCCGCTCCTTCCGTCTCTTTCTCCACTCCCCGCTGCACGCAACGGCAGGGGGGTTTCATTTGCCTGATATTTGCAGCGCGTTAACGGCACACTCTAAGACCGGCGAGGTGAGCGGGACGCTGCAGGTCTGTGGTGCAGCGGAGGGAAACGGTGGTGGTGATGGTGGTGAGAGGGGGTGTGGTTCAGCAGCGCCTCCAGCGGTGGGAGCACGCACCATCCTTCGCCCGCCGAGTCAAGTGCACCAATAAAAATTCAACGCACTCGTACAAAAGTCACGTAGTAATTACGTATGGACGACGCAAGAACGGAGACGGGGAGAGAAGAGCGAGAGAAGGCAGGCAGAGTTACGCTCAGAAACGGCGAAGCACAATTAGTCTTGTAAAATTACACCGGCGGCCCTTTTGTGCAAAGGGTTTTTTTCTGAACGAGGGGGACGCGCCGGGCTGGGCGAGAGGGAAGCCAACGCGTGGCGGGTGGACGCGAAACGGAATCTCTGCTACTGAGGCGAAATTATTCCTGTTACTGCGGCTATTATAATTCACAATTCTTCATTACGAACGTGGTGTAATTAGAGTTTTTATTTTTTCGTCGAAAAACGGCGAGGATTTCCAGAACATCTCGTTTGCAAGACCGGGAGATTTACGTTCGAGTCCCGACGGGTGCAGGGTTTTCGACACAAGCCTGTCAGCTAGGTCGCTGACTGGAGAGGAATTCTAGCTACCGGCTGCTCTGATCGGTAGTTTTCCGTGGTTTCTCCGATCAACACCTGGCGAATGCCGGAGCAGTACCCTAACAAACGGGTCACGGACCTCGCGCGATCTTTCCTTCCTCTTCCGTGTCCTGTCCTCTCCCCTTACACACACACACACACACACACACTAACATGCAGTACACTACCACGTATTCCGGGAGACCGGTCGGGAGCTTAGAGCTTGTCCCGGCTGGGGCAGTGCCTGGTTGGGGGAAACCCCGCTAGCCAATGGTAGGTCGGCTCCGGATCTCGCCATCCCGCGGAGGAAGATCACCTCCACCTCCCGATGAAATAGCATGCACTACACTTAAGGGACAAATGACCTCGTTAGTTGACGCGCCCGGAATCACTAACAACCAACCAACCAATCGTTCGTGTGAAGGAGGGTGGGGCAGATTTGTCTACAACATGAGGAATGGAGGGGGGAGAACCTCTGGTCACGCGAAGGCGTGCGTACAGGCGGAGAGGCATCGAGCACGAGCGCCCGTGCGCGTGCGCGTGAGCGTGAGAGCTGTGCCGGCGAACGTGTATGGCGTCGGCGAGAGGCCCGGACGTGTGAGCGTTCGCACGTGTGAGCACGCGTGCACCCTTGGATGTGCGCACGGCTGGGCTTGGAGGCCGCCTAGAGACTCGGGCTGAATGAGCGCCTCGGGAACACACTGTGAAAAACAAACGACGAATATAAACGCAATTATGCATTTTAATGGCACTTATCTCCGCGTCAATTTAAAACGTTTTGGAGGGTATCGGTTTTGTCTAGATTTTGTGTTGTTACTTTATCGCATACTACTGATGCATTATAGGGAAAATTATGTAAAGGTACAGCGAAAAACGACGATTTTGTGGTAGAAAACGTTCTGTTGTAAGTCCCTGATACCGAAAAAATTGATAAATTTTTCATATTACTTCTTTTTTCACTTTGTGTAATCATAATTGAGGTTTTGTGGGTTCTTCATACCGGAAAACTATTTCACGAAAAAACGTTCGTCCATGTCTGTGAAGAATAATAGTATTTATAGACAAAATATTAAGAATAATAGTAGTTAAACTTTAGGCAGAATTTTCATAAAAAATGATGTTCCCCACCGATCTGGCAAAAGTGGTGCTCCCTTGCATTTGAAATGGGTATTTCGATTTTCGGGGCACTTAGTGCCTCAAGGACACTTTCAAAATTTCCCAATAATTGCTTCAAAATGTTGTGTGTGTTTTTTCTCGAATAAAGCAAAGTAGGTTTTTAAAAATTACACAAGTTCTATTTTCAGAGAATTCTGTAAAATGTCTAAAATTACATAAGTGTCGGGAGGGCGACGGGAGGGCGACTGGAGGGCGACGAGAGGGCGACGAGAGGGCAACGGGAGGGCGACGAGAGGGCGACGAGAGGGCGACGGGAGGGCGACGAGACGGCGACGAGAGGGCGACGGGAGGGCGACGGGAGGGCGACGGGAGGGCGACGGGAGGGCGACGGGAGGGCGACGGGAGGGCGACGGGAGGGCGACGGGAGGGCGACGGGAGGGCGACGGGAGGGCGACGGGAGGGCGACGGGAGGGCGACGGGAGGGCGACGGGAGGGCGACGGGAGGGCGACGGGAGGGCGGCGGGAGGGCGACGGGAGGGCGACGGGAGGGCGACGGGAGGGCGACGGGAGGGCGACGGGAGGGCGACGGGAGGGCGACGGGAGGGCGACGGGAGGGCGACGGGAGGGCGACGGGAGGGCGACGGGAGGGCGACGGGAGGGCGACGGGAGGGCGACGGGAGGGCGTTAGAAGGGCTACGGGAGGGCGTGAGGCCAGCGCAAGGGGAAGAGTGGGCGGAGGGCGGGCGTGCCGCAGGGTCCTCGTCGCCGAAAGCGACGCCAGCCACAGAGCGACGCCGTCGTGCGGGCGGCCGCGCGCGCGCCTTGTCTCTGAGGATCTCGTTAATCTCTTTGGCGCGTTCCGCAAAGAACGTTGGACTCCGCCGGCGGGAAAGGGCAAAGGAAAGGTGACGGTCTGGCGCACAGGAAAGGGAAAAAGGTTCCTCGCCCTTCGGATCGGACGGTTTTTTCTTCTACATTTTCTTGGGCGTGCAACCATTAGGAGAAAACAGAAGTGTTCGGGTCTTCGAATGAACAATGCAATCTACTACAATATTCTGTAATATTTATAAGGGAAACCAAAATACAGTCTCGAATGTATTATTTAATAATAATGTAGTAAAACTGGCTCAATGCGGAATCTCAAGGAACTAGTACTTTTTCTGTATTAGTCAAGTAGTGTATACTGTCGAATTTAGACAAGTATAATAAATAGATACAAAATAGTTTAAAAGTGGTCATATCTACTCGGTACCCATCTCTTCATTTCACTTAACTGCATGTTTCTGTAAACAGTAATCTACATATGAATGGCAAATATGTGCACTACACTTTTCCAACACTTTTGGTCTTTACGTATTTTGAAAAACGTCACGGCACTTCCCTGTACATCACTGTACTCTACACTTTCGCTCTTAAGGACTCTCAAATGCACAACTCGCGTGAGTCTGATAAGGGTCGCTAGCACTTCTACAGTTAAATTCTCAGCAGTGGTCCCACTCACACAGCTAAATTTTCTTGTATTTGTTATTTTCTTTCTGTATTTAATTTCGAGTGAATGATCGCCCCTAATTAAGTAACACAGCATTTCTAATCTGCTAGGTATCCATGCGGGTTGCTTTGTGTGAGCCTTAAAGGATGCACAGAATCCTGCTGCCTTTTAAACTAATGATTCCCAATTGACATTTGCCCCGTTGTTTCTGTTCACAAACCTATCCGTTTTTTCCTGCACTCGGTTTAACGCTTTAATCTTACCTTCTCTGCGAGGATGCAAGCAAGCTACTCAGTATTCCATTACGGGATGAATCAAAGATGTATAAGCCTTCCTTTTTTGTTACAGTTAGTATTCCGCAACATGCGCGTAACAAAATGGAGAGTTTTCCAAGTCTTAGGAGTAGTATATCATACGTGATCAGGCCAGATGATCACTGCGAATTATTACGCTCAGATACTGACAACAATGCACCTCATGAATTTTATTTCTCTTCATTGTATAGAGGTGTGTTTCTTCTGTTCGAGAATTCATAAAAATAAATGTTTTGTCGTTATCAGTGTTTGTTTTCATTCCGTTTCTTTGGGACCATTTTATCAATTCCTCAATATCTTTTTGCAATAGATCAATGTCGGATTTATCTCTAATTTTTCGATTGACGTTGCACTTATACGGGAGAAGTCTGATTGTCGTTCAAATTTCGGCACAGATACCATTAATATACGTAAGAAAAAGGCGAGAACCTAACACGTTGCCCTGAGAGATGCCGGACGCCACATAAACCTTGTCGGATAGACCCATCAATTAAAACTCGCTCTGACTGACCACCTGACTGAGTGCTGTCCGACCGCGAATTAATTTCCCCTTCCAGATAACTACTCGTGGGTTGACATCCGATTCCATCGTTTGACTTAAAGGTCTGTAGTAAGTAACTGAATCGAAGGCTTTGGAAAAGTCTATAACGGTTGCATCAATTCTTTCACTTTGGACGAGTGAATCTGGAATATCTTTACAAACCGTCGCTAGCTTAGTTTCGCAAGACTAAGCTGGTGTAAAGCCATATTGGTGTCTAACTAAGAAGTTATTGTTTCATATATGTCGCAAGTAGTCGGCAATTTGATGGGCTTACAGTTTACATTCTACTGATGTGAAGCAAACTGGTTTATAGTTGGACATTAATGACCGATTCTGTGGTTCTTAATGGTGGGTGGAGACCTTTGCAAATGAGAACCACTCTAGCTTTTTTCCATTCATTAACTACATTATCATTGTTAGTAGTACTTTAGAGAATTCTCGCAAGGTACGAATTATGGCTTCCCCTCACAGATTTCCTTTTAGCCAGTGTAGGATTTGCTTCCATAGTAAGATAATATTTGTTGTAAAAATGATATCCATTCATTGATTACATCGGCAAATGTGTTCTTGTTGTCTAAAAGGAAATTTATATAACTTTTTTGTCTAATTTTCATCGCCTCTAATAGCTCTTTTGCCAAATGGCGAATATTTTCCTGATAACTTGTTCCTGTCTTTCTCATATTGTATGCTTTCCTCACGTTTGTTTTCAGGCGTCTAATATGCCCGTTGCAATATTCGGGATTCTATGATTTTTTAACATTTGTGAGTAACAAAACACTCGAAACGCTCTATTGGACTTGTATTGTCCGAATAATATTTCGGTCTACTTGACAGCTAGCGGCTGACAGGAAATAAAGAATTCCTTTATCAAAGAAAAGGCTTCGGATTTTGATGTCACTGCAGATTTGCTGATACTAATAAAGAAAAACACAGTGCAAAGAACCTGAAAATTGAAGAACGCCGTATGGTGCCATTACTTGTTTGGTTATGCGTCGTGTGTGAGGTTCTGTGTCGTCTACTACTGTGTGCTCTCATTGCAATTTGTTTTTTGTCACTGTGGCTGTTGTGATTTGATGCAAGAACGACCACACAGCCACGTGGCTGTTGCCCGAGTATGTGGCAACATCTCTCTTCCCCACCCCCAGCTATCAAGAAGGATTCGGACAATGATCTGAATGCATTAGTTTGAGGTAAAATCGGTCATCTTTTCCGGAAAAAATGATTGATTTTAACGCCTCATTCCATTTTCAGCAAAACACCACTGTGTTCGCTTATTCCAGAAACATTGGAAATAAAGTGTTCTTCTGGGAGGAGAAGGAAAATGTCTAGAATTACATGCTCTCGTGGTGGGTCCTCGAGTACCTGCCGATATTTGCAGTCCCAAACTAGCCCATTGAGGAACACTTGTGCTGCGCTACTACTTCCAGTGACGTCAGCTCACATTATCTGACGTAATTTGAGATCGCCGTCAATGATGATTCGCATCCTAGAAATATTTAAGACACCGGTCCCTTCTGCTGGCCTTTCTATGGCGCAAATATCTTCGTTTGGTTTCAGGATACATCTCTACAATTTCACAATAACAATTTGATTCTCTTTCTGTGACGATCTAATTATTAAGTCAATTAAGAATGTATTTCATTCCACCTTATTACGCAGTGATCATCAAAAAAGATCCAAACCTATTGCCACGATTCAGAAATAATTCTCCCAAGGCACACGATGGCAACACACTAAAGTTTAGCTTGCGCTTAACTGAATACGTGGCTTTCAACTAATTTAAATGGCTTGCATTTCACATTTGAATTATCAGCATTTCTCCGAAACTCAAAATTTACACAGGGGAACGCGCGATGAAACATAAATGAAAGGTTCGTGACCTGTACTTTATTATTCGACAAAGCTGAACAAAACTGAAACGTAATTTCGTCTAATAACCGCAGAGGTTTGTTTCATGGAAAAACATATATTCTGTAATTACTCATCCTCGTAGTAGTATTAAATTCGGAATGTTTATTAGACATTTTCGTGTCAAAAATTTATAAAATTTGCGCATAAGTAATTAAACATTTTGTTAAATCGTTTTTGAGTATAGTTATCATCTCATTGTAATTGTCGTTGTAGCATAATAATGAATACAAACATTCCAATTCATTACCCATTGTTGAAAAGTTCTTTAAAGCCACTCCCGGCTTCATCTATCTTTAAAGTCACTCCCGGTTCTAAAGCTTATTGTATGACTACGTAATTTTACCATTTATGACTGAATACGCTTCTGACATTTAGTATTTGCCGTAAATCAGAGATTTCCAAATAAAAACAGATGGCTCTCTCGGAAGTAATATAAACAGGTTTTGCCATTTCATGCTGCTACATATGCGGATATATTCTTGTGATCAAACAAGAACCACAAAAATTATGTCTTCGCAGAAATTAAAATGAGAAATTTACAAATCAGTTTCGATACATTGCTTGGAAGTATAATAATGTAGTTTTTTACTACTTGATAAGTATGTGATTAGCACAAATACGTGGATCAGTCGTGATTTAAAGTACGAAATAGATGAATTGCAAAATCGCGAAAAAAACAGGCACATCTATCCTGAAGTTCTGTGCGCACGAAGAAGCTCTTAAATCAGGTATGTCAAGGTCGCGGGTAAGGTAGCACGTTAACAAGAGCTCGCGGGCACTGCGTCCAGAGAAATTGGCGCGAGATTTGAAAGCAAGGTTGTACAAATTGCTAAGGAGTGGCGATACATCACTGGACACCTGGCCCATGACAGTCTTTTGGAAAGGATAGTTGATAGTTATTGTCCAAAATTTAGCCCCAAATACTAATATTGTCCCAACTATTAATTCCCATTATCATTTTAAGGCAAGAAAATGATCCATTAAAATTAAGTTATATGTTTTGAATTCTCAATTGAGAAAAAAATATTTAAAAAATTAATCAAAAGACCCTTGATTTTGTAATTCTGTTTACTGAAGGGTGATATAAAAACATGTTCAGGTTAGAAGCTTTAACAGACAAATATTCTTGTCTGTTAAATGCGCTGTCCGTCCATAAGCGAGAATTGTTAACTTAAAGAGACTTGTTAATTTATTTCACATTATTGATTAATACAACAAAACACTGAATGATTTAATAACAACACAAAACTAAAAGAAGTAAAAATACGCCATTAAAACACATTTTTGTCACATTTCAAAGATGTGCATATAAGTGAGAATTTAGTAAGAAAAAAAACACATCAGTACACATAAGTAGTGTAGAATATAAACCGAATAAAATTCTCGGTTATTTTAAAGAAAAAAAATCTCAAAAATATTTTCATATGAAGCCACTATTCACCACCTCGCGTCACTTCAGCTGTCGCATGTACGAGTACACCCGTTTCTGGATTTTAAGTGGAAATGAGCACGGAGTCAGGGAAAGTTGCCCATACCCGGCCTCCCCAGGTGGGCAAGTAGCTCGTGCGGGCGCAGTTTGACGTGTCTGTCTTAAAAGTAGCCCAAAACTTTAGAAAAACCTAAAGCGGAAGCTCAGTGCATCAACTGATGTCACTGCAGCGCCTCTGACCGGGATGTCCTAGGTTCCAATCCTGACGGCGACAGGATATTTGACACTAGCTTTTCAGCTAGATCGAATTCAGTCGCTGTCTGGAGGAGAATTCTTGTGGACCGCTGCTCTGATTGGTAGTTTTCCGTGGTTTCTCCGATCAACACCAGGCGAATGCCGGAATAGTATCCTAACAAACGGGCCTCGGACCGCCCGCGATCTTTCCTTCCCCTTCCTTGTCCTATCCTCTCCCCTTACACACACACACACACACACTTACACTAACATGCACTACACTGCCACATATTCCGGGAGACCGGTCGGGAGCTTAAGGCTTGTCCCGGCTGGGGCAGTGCCCCGCTGGTTAGAGGGAAACCCCACCAGCCGACAGTAGGTCGGTGCCGGATCTCGCCATCCAGCGGAGGAAGATTACCGCTACCTACCGAGAAAAAGGCATGCACTACACTAACCGGACTAATGACGAAAGCAGTTGACGCGCCCGGGAACACGGAAGAATCAATCAATCGGTCCTAGGGCAGTGTGTATAGACGCACTGTCCAAATATCTTGCGACAACGCCCGTTCGCCGGGACTCTCCGCCTGGTGACCCTTGCTGCCCACCAGGCCGCGCGCCGTCGCACGGGCACCGCACCGCACCGCACCGCACCGCGCCGCCGCTTCAATTCCGGAAGATCGATCGAGGACGGGCTCAGGCGCACGAAGGCCAACGCCAAGGTGAGGACGGGGCGGGGACGGGGTGGCGAGCGAATGAGGCGCGCTGGAGGACGCTGCACATCGCAGGTGCAGAGACACTGGCGGGGGGAAGGGCGAGAGCGAGTACAAGGGCAAGGGCTAGAGCGGGGACAAGGGAAAGGGCAAGGGGGAGAGCGAGGACAAGGGCAAGGGCAAGGACGAGAGCGAGGACAAGGGCGCGATGAAGGCGGGAGCGTTTACGGGGACAAGAGCGGGAGCCAGGGTGACGAGAGCGAGGGCGAGGCTGAAGGGAAGGATGAGGGTGAGGTTTAGGGTGATGGCCAGGGCAGGAGCCAGAAGGATGGTGAGGGCTTGGGCGAAGGCGAGAGCGAGAACTAAGTCGAGAACGGGAATGGGGGCAAGAGCTGTGGCTGCGACCAGGGAAATGGCAAGAGCAAGAGCGAGGGCGAGATGGCGAGGGACATGGTCAGAGCAGATATCAAGGCGATGGAGAGAGTGGGAGTGCGAACGAGGATAAGGGCGAGGGCAAGGGCGAGGGCAGGAACGAAGGCGAATGCGAGTGGGAGTTCGGGAACAAGGACGCGGGTCAGGGTGACGGCGAGGGTGTCAGGAAGGACGAAAGTGAGGGTTAGGGTGAGAGCCAGGACGATGGCGAGGGAGAAGGAGGGAGCGAGGGCCAGAGCGAGGACTAGGGCTTGGGCGAGGGTGAGGGTGAGGGCGAGGGCGAGGGCGAGGGCGAGGGCGAGGGCGAGGGCGAGGGCGAGGGCGAGGGCGAGGGCGAGGGCGAGGGCGAGGGCGAGGGCGAGGGCGAGAGCGAGGGCGAGGGCGAGTGCGCGTGCGCGTGCGAGTGCAAGTGCGCGTGCGAGTGCAAGTGCGAGTGCAAGTGCGCGTGCAAGTGAGAGGGTGAAAGCGAGGGCGAAGGCGAAGGCGAAGGCGAGGGCGAGGGCGAGGGCGAGGGCGAGGGCGAGGGCGAGGGCGAGGGCGAGGGCGAGGGCGAGGGCGAGGGCGAGGGCGAGGGCAAGGGCGATATCGAGGTCGAGGTCGAGGTCGAGGTCGTGGGCGTACGCGAGGTCGTGGACATGGGCGAGGGCGAAGGCGAAGGCGTGGGCGTGGGCGTGCTCGTGCTTGAAGGCGAAGCCGATGGTGATGGTGGTGGTCGTGCTGTTTGTGGTAGTGGTGATGGTGATGGTGATGGAAATGGTGATGGTGGTGGTGGTGGTGATGGTGATTGCGATGGCGATGGCAAGAGCGAGTGCGTGGGTGAGATCGGCTCCGGAGGGTCGCGGCAGTGGGACGGAAATTCGGCAGCCGAGCGGGCGAAGGGGCGAGCGCGGACCGAGCACCCTCCCACCTAGGCCGAACAGAGGGCAGCGTTCCCACGCGGGGAGTTCAATTTCACGAGCGAGGAAGGGGGCCGATAGGCAACCGAAGTGGCAGTGGGGGCAGTGGAGAGCGTCGATGATGATGGAGCAACCGGAGCCGCGGAGAGAGGACTTTTGGGAGACTGGGGCGAGTGGTAATCAGCCAGAAAATTCTTTAGAACCCCGTGGTAGGAAAAGTGATATAATGGAGTGTGAAAGAAGATAGAATGAAATACGAAATAAGAGTTCCAAAATGAAAATAAAAAGATGGCCGTAATAAAATTTTCAAAACAATTTTAAAAAGTTTTCATCGTGTAGAAATTCGTTTCCGGTAAGAATTGACGAAAACCCTATAGAAATACTTGAGGAGGCCAATGATACGAAGGGTTGAAACTTAAGCCAATCTGATGTTATGAAACGTCTACAACGTACAAAATATCTGCAATTTGGTTTTCCGTAATTAAAAGCCTAAGGAATTTTTTGATGGAAATAATAGAAAAAAGCAAAATAAACGTGAAAAAAACAGACGTAGGAGAAATTCCGTATGTTGAGGAAAAAATGTGTGTAATAGTAATAAAAAAAGCGAGAAACATCACACAGAAAACCGAAGTCTCGGGTTATTGGAAGTCTAAGCCAGTGACCATCAATATAACAAAATATAAGTCTTGCTATAGCAGCACGATCTCAACTGCATTTTTTGAAATTCATTCAAATATGCAGAGATTTCAAAGAAAATGAGAACTGCTCCATTTTTTAAGCGTACTTTGCTCTATTCGAGAAAATATTTAATCTAAACACTTGAAATAATTGTTCAGAAAATTTTGAAAAATATAAAGGCTTTCTATAAAGTACTCCCAAGAATCAAAATATCCCTTGCGAATTTGCAGGGCTTCGAGTTCGATGAGATCGATGGGAGAATATCATTTTTGAAGAAAATTGTCTGAACGGTTTAGAAAGTAGTGTTGATCACAGACGGACAGACATGGTTAATGGACAGCTGGAGAGACGGACGAGCAGAAGGACGAGCAGAAGGACGGGCAGAAGGACGGGCAGACGGACGGACAGTGGGACGGACAGTGGGACGGACAGTGGGACGGACAGTGGGACGGACAGTGGGACGGACAGTGGGACGGACAGTGGGACGGACAGTGGGACGGACAGTGGGACGGACAGTGGGACGGACTGTTGGACGGACTGTTGGACGGACGGACAGTTGGACGGACAAACGGATAGGGAAGCAGACATTTTGCCAAAACGGAATCAAGCGCCAACTAATGATAATGTCGTTTTAGAGGAAGTAATTTATTACGTACAGAAACTAGGCTTTTTCGGTATCAGGACCGCTGCTTTTCTGTTGAAAAATCGTTGCTTCGTAACAGTAAAAGTACGAAGGACAACCAAAGTGAGAGGAGAGAATACTGAGAAGTTAGCCTTGCCGCATAGATATCACGAGCGCAAGGTCAGTGCGAATCCGCCGGTTGAACAGATCGTCAAGGGAAGGTGGGTAAGCAATACTAGGACTTCTCCAGCTCGGCGCGCGCGGGGAGGCGGCAGCAGATGCTGGGCGCGCAGCGGACAGCGAGGGGCGGCGGCGGCGGCAGGGGCGGCGGCGGCGCTCCGAGGGCGCAAGCAGCGGAAGCCCTCGCTCGGCTGTCATGAAACATGAAGAGGGCAGTTTCCCCCTAAGCGCCCCGCGCGGGTGTCGGCTCGGAGAGGGAGGGCGAAGGCGTGAGGAGGAGTTTAGGGTGGAGTGTGTAACGGGGAAGGGGGCAGCGCCGGAAGAGAGCGGACACGGGGGTGGAAACGGCGATGCTGAGGAAGAGCAGTTGCATTCGTAGATGCGGGCGATGGAGGTAAAATCGGAGGTCGGGAGCGATGGGGGTGCGCCCTGACGGAGAACTGGCTTTAGTAGAGAGGCAAGTGGAGGCTACAGAGGTGCAGGGTAAAGAACGCAGGGTGAAGGATGGAGGGTGTAGGAAGAAGAGCGGAAGGTAGAGGACGATTGGTACCGGGTTGAGGATGAAGGGAGGACTGTAGTGAGTGGAGGATAGAGTTGGGAGAGCGGAGGGAAAGTCAGGAAGTGTGGATAACAGATGGTCAAAAAAGAGCGGAGGGTGGAGGGTAGATTGTAGAGTTTCGAGGGCAGCGGGCAAATAGGAGAGCTGTGGGTAGCAGGTCGATTTTGAAAAGATAGATAGATAGATAGATAGATAGATAGATAGATAGATAGATAGATAGATAGATAGATAGATAGATAGATAGATAGATAGATAGATAGATAGATAGATAGATAGATAGATAGATAGACAGATAGATAGATAGATAGACAGATAGACAGATAGATAGATAGACAGATAGATAGACAGATAGATAGATAGATTGACAGATAGATTGACAGATAGATAGACAGATAGATAGACAGATAGATAGACAGATAGATAGACAGATAGATAGACAGATAGACAGATAGATAGACAGATAGACAGACAGGTAGATAGACAGATAGACACAGACAGACAGATATATAGATAGATAGACAGATAGATAGATAGATAGATAGATAGATAGATAGATAGATAGATAGATAGATAGATAGATAGATAGATAGATAGATAGATAGATAGATAGATGGATAGATTGGGAGAGAGATAGAAAAAGAGAGATGGAGAGAGATATAGAGGGGAGAAAGGTAATGGTTGAGAGATAGAGATGGTGAGAGATATGGAAGGAGAGATGGAGAGAGAGATGAACAGGGAGAGATGGAGAGGGAGAGATGGAGAGGGAGAGATGGAGAGGGAGAGATGGAGAGGGAGAGATGGAGAGGGAGAGATGGAGAGGGAGGTATGGAGAGAGAGAGATGGAGAGGGAGAGGTGGGGACGGAGAGGTGGGGACGGAGAGGTGGGGACGGAGAGGTGGGGACGGAGAGGTAGGGACATGGAGAGAGATGGAGAGAGATGGAGAGAGATGGAGAGATGGAGAGAGATGGAGAGAGATGGAGAGAGATGGAGAGAGATGGAGAGAGATGGAGAGGGAGAGAAGGAGAGAGATGAAGGGATAGAAGGACAGAGATATGTAGAGAGAGATGGGGGAGGGTGCAGGGTGGAGAGCGGCGTTAGAAAAACGCGGCAAGATGAAGAAGAATCTAGAGAGCGAAGGTGCAGGGCGATGGGCCGAGGCAAGCCGCGGAGGCCCTGTGCCACGAAAGGAAGGGCGGCGGAGGGCGGGCGCCCCGTCAGGCGCCCCGCTGCAGCGGACGCTCCCCTGACCCTGGCGCCCCCTCGCACACGACGCGAAGGCTCGGGGTGGGGGCGGGGCAGAGGATTATTGCGCTGTCTCCGCGTCCGCGGAGGGGCTCCGATACGGCTTCCCACTTGACGCGAGCGGGAACGATCTGC
This sequence comes from Teleogryllus occipitalis, assembly GCA_011170035.1. Lineage (NCBI taxonomy): Eukaryota > Metazoa > Arthropoda > Insecta > Orthoptera > Gryllidae > Teleogryllus > Teleogryllus occipitalis. The sequence continues at coordinate 84,322 of BLKR01003789.1, forward strand.
GAAGAAACTTATTTGTTCTGTGGAAGACGAGGGAAAACATGTCGTCAGACTAGGCTTTGGCCGTTCAGAAGAACGATTTGTCCGGGAACGAAGGTTCTACAGACTCTTTCTTAAAAAGATGTATTGGAGGTAATGCCTCGAATGGGTAATACCACTCGAATGGGTAGGTATATTAGGGGGTAATACCACGGATACATTTTATCAGAATTCCAATGCCTAGAAACGTATTTCACAAAACTTCAACGAATGAAATTCAATTATGTTTGGTAATAAATCGTATTAGAGTATATTCGTATGCATGTATAAAAAGCGAAATTATTAATGTGTTTAATTTAATTTTCTTTAATACCTGGTTATAAAATAATACGACAAATACGAAATTCTATGAATGGGGACTGTTCTTTTCAACATTCAATGCACTACAGCAAAGACAGAAATGTGGAGAAAATGAATTTATTACCAATTTATATGAAGTATTATGATTACGTTTATTTTTTACTTATAGTACAAATAGTTTTTTAAGTTGCGGCCCTTTCAACAACGTAAACATCGCAGCATCCTTAATCTACGTTCCTAGCGGATTCCAGGGACAATCTGACCTTTTGCGCTTCCCATGTCCCCTCTTTACGTTTCGGAAGAGGAACCCTCCCCTCCGAAACTCATCCTAACCCAGCCCTTCTAGACCGCAAGCCCATATCAGGCATTGTGGGAATTCTGATTCAGTTTTGTTGACGGTCTTAAGCGAAGAAATAAAAGAGGTCATCTTCATCAAATTGACGAAGATGGCCTCTTTATTTCTTCCCATCTCAGGAAGTTGAAAGGTGATTAATTTCTTTACTGAGATACTCTTTAGGCCCTTCTCAACTGTGCATAGCCGGTTGTGGCGGAGAATACCTGTGTCTGGAAAGGGATTAAAAAGGTAACATAAGGTAGATGAGAACTCTGTCAAGCCGAAACACACTACGTCCATGCTTTACGAGGGATTCGAAGTTACAGTCCGTGTACTGGGGTACAAGTGCTTTCAGCACCTCAGCCTCCCAGGCCGATGGGGAATGTCAAGACGAGGGTCGCAAGGAGTCCTATGGTCGTTGGGAGAGGGTTACACCGCGCCACAACACACAAGCAAACATCCATGTCTGACGCGGCACTCAAGCCCGCGATCCTTTGAGCATAGAGGGTCAAGGCCTTGTGGCCGGATACAAAGCGAACACAACCAATCCACTACCAAAGACGGCTAACAAACATGGCTATTTTTCTATAAAATCGCCATTAAGTTTCAGGCATTTTTCTTCTCTGTGGACGAGAGATTTGATTCCCTTTTTTGATGAACGTTGCCGCCAGTGATGCGAGATCGGCCTGAACTTTGCTCCAAAGCTCATCACGTGTCTAAAAAATTGTTTTCCTAATCAATTCTGCATTTCGAGAAATAAAAAAATCGGCGCCAAGTCGGGGCTAAACATCGAGTTGAGGCTCATACACCGAGACGGGAAGTCAACGGCCAAGTCGGGGCTATACACTGATCAAGAATGTCGTATCTACCCCAGCAGTTGTGTGGTTAAACCAGCAACGTGAGAGCGAGTATTGTCACGAATGATGGCATTTCCAGAAGTTAAAATTTCTCTTCTTTTATTTGAATGTTTTCACTGTGTACCAGGTTCATTCTGAGGTAAATTTCTGCTGTACTATTCCATTCTTTGAGAAGAAACCGAAACCTAAGCTGCTTGCACTTGAGAGAGTCAATCGTAATTAGCCATCTTCACAATCCCATTGCTTAGCTCAAATTGTCGGTATGGCGTCGATAGTAAGAGAGGTAATGGAGAAAGAAATGTTAAATCAAAAAAATTTCACCCCCTCATATTTGTCTAGCAGTTTAACGGTTCGAGCGGAAACTGAAAAAAAAGTCTACGTACATCAAGAATTTCTTGTTGAGCGATCACCCGAGTTTGTATTCTCATGTTAATATGAACGCATATTTACCTACTTTTCGTAACCAAGTGCTATCGATCTGTATGAATAATCCATTATTCTTTTGTCCGCTTGTCACTTTGCTCAGGAGAAGAAAAATTGTGTAGCGTTTCCCTGTCGTATCGTTGAGAAAAATAAACATAAAAGGAACAAACTGTCAAATGACTCGTAAGTATGCGTCATAACATTGTCGATATTCTTTTGTAAACAGCAGAATTTGCAACCAACATCTAAGAATAATCTTCACAAGGCTTACTTAAAGTTACTTTCTTTACATTACTTACTTCAAATTTACTTTGTTTCAGATGAGTGCAAATCATTCTATTCATTCCATTCATTGTGTTCAAACGGTATTCATTAGTAGATCAATTGAAAATCATCCGCCCCCCCTTATTTAATTTTCTGCGAACTCAATATTTTATTGGGAAGTTGGAGCAATTGTTCAATTTTTCAGTTCAATTATTACTTATCAATTAAGAATATGCAGCCAAATATAATGTTTGATAGGAGGCCTCCTTAAGCAGTAAAATATTAAAAGCTGGTCAAATCGCAAGAAACTGTGATGCTATTAGAACACAGGGCGATACAATTCGACAGTTTTCGCGGCGCGAAGTTCGGTTTTATAGATTGTGAGGCAAGAAGACATAAAAATTGAATTTACAAAATTTGGCAACACCGAATAGCTTTTATTAAGTTGATTTCATTTGACAGCTTTCTTGATTTTGTGATTCAGGAAAAAATAAAATTAATATTTACTTATGTAATATTTATACGGCGACCTCTTTACATTTTTTAGTTTAGTTTGCCAGAATTTTAAAGAAAGTACAATTAGCATATAGGATTTCTTAGGTAAAACATTTTTTCAAATGACCTTTTCGGAGATTTAAGACATAAACATGAAAGAATCGCAGGATTCGAAAAACTTCTGAGAACACAGTTGAGCTCATCTTCGACACGAGCTATTGGATTCGGATAACACAGTGTGTCTAAGCTCTAAACTAGAGTGCAGAGGTTACTGTGTATTTAATAACAAATGTCGGAGGAAGTGTATTGGATTGTGCTATGGGATGTGGCAATTGCATATAGTCCATACTTTCTGCTGGTGGCTTATTCAAAGTCTTCTTAAAATTGATTTGCGATCTCCTAAAGGGACCTCGAAGTCCAGTATTACTGTTAATAAAAGAAATTTGAAGTAAAAGTCACTTACATTTAGTATTACAGATTAAATTTTGAACTACTATTCATTATAATGAATTTTTAATAAGAGTGTTTCATTTCATACCGTCATTTTGACAAGGTATCTCTAGTTTTCAGATAAAAATAAATTTAAATGTTAAAATAAATTTGAAGTTGTCTATTTTCATGTTCTAGATTTAGATTATGTTTTAGATCATGTTCTTGTTGTTTTCTGGCTGTTATCATTTCACGAGGATAGCCACAAAATTTATTGGGACTTTTAGGAAATTGTATACTTTTTGAATACTACTCTTTTCTGCTTGGTTTTCAATGCTGTCTTGTTTATTTGATGTCCGATTGGATGTCTTCTTTTGCCTTGACATCTTCTAGATATTTTTTGTGATTATTTAACAAGGGCTGCAATTGTCTTATTATATACTAGGTGACCGCTAAATAATAGATGTTATTACAAGAGTCCGAAAGTTTGGCAAAATGCTTCTTTTTATTGTTACGATTTTATGACTTTAACAAAAGGAATCACTTAATTGTAGGTCTGGAGTTGTTTTAATACAATTTCATTTTCCTTTTTTAGTTTTTCTTATACGTACACATATTTAGAGTAATATACTTAGTATAGAGAGAGTTATGTAATGCTGCGGAAAATCGATTTCCAGATTGCAACGAAAATACACGTTTAGGTGCAGATACCGAACACGCGTTTTTTTCAAAACGTCCGTGCGTCCGCCTGTCTGTGTGTCTGTCGTCTGTGGGCAACCATAGCGCCTAAAGTATGCGTGATATTTTTTTCAAACCGAATACTTACCGGTCGATCGGACTCCACTCAAAGGTCTTCGATTTTGAATAAGAATCTTTAATTTATGTGGATAATTTACATAAAGCCCTGGGACATTTTCAAAATTATCTAAATATGGCTCTAATTTATTTCTTTAAATTTCATGTTAGAATAGAGTGAAACACGTAAATTGTAGAGGTGGCATAGGTCCGATTTTTACAGTTAACTCTGAATTGTGGCAGGGTGCGGCGTTGATGAAATGTAAATACAATTATTTCCATTTTTCACAATAGAAGAAATTCATCACATTCCCTGAATATCAGATGATCATGATTAAACAATCTTCAGGTTTTGCGAAGTTAAGTCAGCTACTCAAAAACAAATACAGGGAAATTACTACATTTTAGGTTTTAAATTTTGCTTTGTTGTGAGTCACCTTCGATTTAATTAGTTCTGTTGGATTTGGCAGAAAATGGTTGGTGCATTAATAAAATAAATTCGTTTGTCAGAAATTTATTTAAAATTCTAGTTCAAAATTTCAAGAAAATTTTGTTTGCGATCGTGGTGTACATTTTCCAATTCTTCTTACGGGGAATTCTCATAGCCATTTTAAATCGCACCATTTTTGCACCTCTTCATGTTTCGCCTTACATTGTCTTATATACTCGCTACTCTGTCCTACATCTTTAAATGAAGGCTTTGAACGTTCTTGTAATTAAATCTTCCTAGAAAATGTGTAAGTGCGTCATTCCGTGTACACGTTTGCTCAATCGTTACTAGATTCATATCCAAGTGACTAAAAAGGTATAAAATTCCTTCACAAATTAAACTACTTTTGAATGTTATCGTTTGATAAATGAATTTTCAGAAAATTTACATTTGTCCAAATAAAAATATGAATGGTGTAAAAAATTAAAAGAAACTCAAATAGTGTAAACTTGTTTTAATGTTAATACTTAAATATATTTTTTCTTTCTAGAATGTGATTGTAGAAAGTAAGTTAAACATTGTAAAAAAAGTGAATTAAATATTTCTTCGGAATAGAGAAATTTGTACATTTCGCCTAAAAAAATTGCCTTTAGAAATCACTTTTCTCTCACACTTTAATTTATAATACACTTGCGGACTCGGCAGACATAGAGAAATGACCTCCTTAATCTATGTGGCAGACGTTGTTCTGTGCATAATCTCTCTCTTTCTCCTTCCCTCTGTCATTCTCCCTCCGTCTCTCTGTCTGTCTCTCGCCGTCTTCTCTCTCTGTCTCTCTTCATCTCTTACTCTTTGTCTCTTTCTCTTCGTCTCTCCCCGTCTCATACTCTTTGTCTCTTTCTCTTCGTCTTCGTCTCTCTCTCTCTCTCTCTCTCTCTCTCTCTCTCTCTCTTTGTCTCTCACGCTTCGTCTCTCCCTCTTCGTTTCTCTCGCTTCGTTTCTCTAGTTTCGTTTCTCTTTCTCCTTGTCTCCCTCTGTCCGTTTCTGAGTCTTTCTGACCGTCTCTGTGTCCCTCTCATTCACATTTAGTTGCAGATTCTCCGCGTCTCTGGGAAAGTTGGGTAATATCGAGAAGCTTCAGACCAGCATAAATGTAATGGTAATGGAATGTTCAAGATGATCTCATCCCCTATATTACCATGTGAGAAACTTTGGCCTCAAAAGATTAGTTTTTAATGCCCTAGAACGCTTCGTTTAGAAGTTATTTAACGATGTAGATTCTAAAATGCTACCGAGTGTTGTGGGTTGCATTTGACATGGATATTTAGCTTTGTTCTACAGCACCATCTAGTGGAGTTACTGTAATATCAACAGCACATAAACGTATGGTTGGAAAATCACGAAGATGTGCCAACTTTCATGGAGATTGGTCGCACAGTGTCGGAGTTAACAGCTCTTATATACACCAACATCCACATTTTATTTGTATAGATATTTAAACTTACACACCGGGAGCAGTTGCTCAGTGCTCAGTGTCGTGGTTTCTCCGATCAACACCAGGCGAATGCCGGAGCAGTACCCTTACAAGCGGGCCACGAACCGCACGACATCTTCCCTTCCTCTTCCTTGTCCTATCCTCACTCATTACACATACACACTTACACTAAGAAGCCCTACACTACTACACATGCCGGGAGACCGGCCGGGGACTTAGAACATGCCCTGGGGGACTTGCCTGGGGAACTAGCATCTGGGGCGGTGCCCCACTGGTTAGAGACAAACCCCCTCTTGGACAAACCCCCACTTGTCGACGGTAGATCGGGACCGGATCTCGCCATCCAGTGGAGGAAGATCACCGCCACCTCACGATGAAAAAAATATGCACTACACTTACAGGAATATGACGTCATTATTTGACGCGTCCGAACTCATAATTAATCAATCAATCAAAGAGACACAATTAACGAATCGATTAAACAAATTCATCGATCAATCAATTTCCAAGATTTCCTTTCTCCTCTTTCCTAGATCCTGCGTTTCAAATCCGTTTGCACGGTTATCCTGCGCGTCCTCGTCTCCTCTCAACGGCCGCTTATGTCGGGGAGTTTCGCCCCCCCTCCCCCGCCTCCCGCTCCCTTGCGGCGTCTCGCGCCGGGGCGGCCCGAGTCTTGCTCCCTCCTGTCCTCCCGCAGGCCTCGCTTCTGCGGCTTCCGGAGCGCGCACGGCTTCACCGAGACGCCCCGCCCCACCCCCACTCCCACCCGTCCTTTCCTCGGCCGGCGGATTAAGGGCCCCGCTAGTGTACACGCTGATTACACGGACGAACGGCGCGCGTACCTCGGGTGAAGCGCGTGCAAACAGAACAAAGACGTCGCGTCGCCGACTCCGCGTCCTCTGATATTCCCCGAACGGCGCTGCCTGGCGCGGCGCGGCGCGGAGCCTGCCGTAGGCGGAACCGCGAGGCTCTAGGCCCGGCTACGAGCGCGCCGGTGGGGGAGTGAAGGCGCGGGGCGGGGGCTGGGGGAGGAGTCCCAGAATGTGGCTTTGTTGGATGGGACGAGACTCGCCGGGATGGGGCAGACAGGAGAGAGTGAGGCAGAATGAGGCGTGATGTGGCGAGTAGTACGTAGTGGTGTTTGGTGGCTTGGTGTGTCGAAGTGTGCTGGGGGTGCGGCGAATGGTGCGGCGCGGAGCCTGCCGTAGGCGGAACCGCGAGGTTCTAGGCCCGGCTACGAGCGCGCCGGTGGGGGAGTGAAGGCGCGGGGCGGGGGCTGGGGGAGGAGGAGGAGGCCCCGAATGCGGCTTTGTTGGATGGGACGAGACTTACCGGGATGGGATGTGGTGGGATGGGACAGACAGGAGAGAGTGAGGTGGAATGAGACGTGATGTGGCGGATAGTGTGCGTAGTGGTGTTTGGTGGCTTGGTGTGCCGAAGTGTGCTGGGATGGAGATGGAATAGAATGAATGGAGGTGGTAGTAATGAAATGGACCAGGGTAGTGATGTGCGGGGTAGTGAGGTATGAGGAGAAGGAGAGATAAGAAAGTACAGGGTGACGATGTACGGGCTAGAGAAGTGCTGGTTAGGGAGGTGCGGGTGGGAAGGAGTGGGAAATGACTGTGCGAGCAAGTCGTGGCAGGGCTGGGCGCGGGGCGGGTGCTGGGAGAGGAGGAGGAGGCTCTGAATGCGGCTTTGTTGGATGTCACAAGACTCGTCGGGATGGGAGAGACAGGAGAGAGTGAGGAGGAATGAGACCTGATGTGGCGGGGAGTAGTGCGTTGTGGCGTGTGGTGGTTTCGTGTGTCGAAGTGTGCTGGGGGTGTGGCGAATTTCGGCGGAGTATGACGGGATGTGGTGGAATGTGGCGGAGTGTGGGGACTATGGTAGGGTGTGGTGGCGGTGCGGAGCATGGTAGAAAGTGGCGAGCTGAGATGGAATAGAATGGATAGAGGTGGTAGTAATGAAATGGAACAGGGTAGAGATGTGGGGATGTAGAGAGTGTAGCGGTCTATGGTAGGATATGGTGGCGGTGCGGAGCAAGGCAGAAAGTGGCGAGGTGAGATGGAATAGAAGGGATGGAGGTGGTAGTAATGAAATGGAACAGGGTAGAGATGTGGGGATGTAGAGAGTGTAGAGGTCTATGGTAGGATATGGTGGCGGTGCGGAGCAAGGCAGAAAGTGGCGAGGTGAGATGGAATAGAAGGGATGGAGGTGGTAGTAATGAAATAAAACAGGTTAGAGATCTGCGGGGTGGTGAGTTATGAGGAGGAGGGATGAGAAAGTACAGGGCGACGGGGTGCGAGCTGTAGAAGCGCTGGTGAGGGAGGTGCGAGTGGGAGGGAGTGGAAAATGACTGCGCGCGCGAGTCGTGACAGGGCTGGGCGGACAGGGTGTGGTGGGTCGAGTCTCTCTGAATGGTGGGCGGGATCAGACCCTGCCGCGTGGCCTAGTGGGCGAGAGCGCGAGGCGGTGTGAATGGGAGCGCGGAAGGAGCAGGGTGCGCGCCCAGGGTGCGCGTCAAAGCTCTGAATGAAGAGGCTCCGCTGTAGTAGTAGCGGAAGGCAAGAAATAGGACCGGACTCTTTTTGACGCAGTTATTCACATGTGAGCTCTTAGTGAACATGAATAACTGCATTTGAGTCAATGCCTTATTTTTAAATACACTGTTATTACAACTGGTATTTTCAAATCAAATCGTGTAAATTCAGGTTATTAATATGAACGTGAAAATTCTCAAGTGTTGGAAGATTGTTGAAGTTCAGTAAAGTTCCTACTCCTCATACCCATCTCGATCAGGTTTTTCGTCCAGTTTTTCTGATCCATTGAGCAAATGCTGAGGTGGCCCCTTGTTTTGCTTCTGGATATAAATGTAACTTCATTATCTGTGCACGCCTTCTAGAATTCATTGGGGAATATAGCTATTCAAATTATCGTTTCCATGTTGTTGCGGCAGGAAGTATTATTCCTTGACAAAGGACATCATGGATAAGAGCTCAAAATTTATTGCTTTTATATCCTTGAAAATAGATTTTATTACACGAGAGGTTTTTTTTTTCTCAAAATTCATGTAGTATATGACTTAGTGTAGGGATCACAGAATTTTTAAAATGTGCACGGAATTAACTTCTCCCCATAGCACGTCATACACAGTTTCAGCTGTTTTTTTGACGTAAAATAAATAAATACCAAATAATGTCCAAAAGTCAGTTAATTATGGATACTTCACCACGTAAATCCACCACTTGTTTTCTATTATCTATTTATTGTCCTTTTACTATTGTAATCTATAATTTTTGTTCAATTATTTAGACAATCATAAAGAAAGATAATGATTGAAAATGAAAATATTTTTTTCATATTTTAATGTTCAACGTTTCGAGAACATATTTTGTGATCATAAGGCTGTAATTAATTCATTTACAGTATCTAAAATGTATTAATATAATTATATATAAATTTGTACGAAGTACAAAATCTAAGATCAACTTTTATTTATCTGCTTGTAACGTTTTAGTTTGTTCCCATAACATTAGGTTACGAGACACGTTACGAAATGGAAAGGAATAAAGGAAAGGGGTGAAACAGAAAACAGGACGAAGAAAACTACTTGATTTCATATAAAAATATCGAAAAACGTTCCTGTGGTGAAGTGCATGAAGCGAGAGAAGATCAAATCAGTGGATCAAATATCTTAGGAGAATCGTGTGAGAAATAAGGTATTCGAAAAATATATAAAGTTGTTTAAGTGTAATTTCTAGTCAGGAAACAAAAAGATATAGATATGAATTAAGTTTTTGAATTAAAAAAAAGAGATGTTGTACGCTGAGAAGTTATCATTGTGTGCCTTAACTCCATTAGAAGCGTTACATTTCTAACTGGAAATAAATTCTAAGGAATTGTAAACTGGAGGCGGTAGAGAAAAGATATGAGTCGTAAAAAGCAACTAGCAAATCATATACCACACTACGTAGCTGAAGCTACACTGAAAAAATGTGTAATGCACATGCCTTAACCCGCAGCCTTGTCTCGACCTAGACTAGCCATGTCGTATTATGATGGAGGATACGGGAAAAGGCTGTACATGAAAGAGTCGATAGGGCTGTACATGAAGTCGATAGGACTGTACATGATAGTCGAAAAGGCTGTACATGAAGATAGCCTATCAGAAAGAAAGCCTTCCCCCATTCCGCTTTGTCCTGTCTCAACGCATCACATCACTTCCTTCCCACTCCACCCAATCCCACCGGTCTCGACTATCTTCCGACTATCTCTCGACTATCGCTCCGAATCAAGAACCGAGAGATGTGGCTCAGTGCGTCAACTGACGTCACTGCAGTGCCTCTGACTGGGAGGTCTTGGGTTCGAGACTCAACAGCGACAGGATGTTTGACACTAGCTTAGCTAGGTTGAATTCTGTCGCTGTCTGGAGGAGAATTCTAGCGGCTGGCTCCTCTGATCGGTAGTTTTTCGTGGTTTCTCCAGTCAACACCAGGCGAATGACGGAGCACTACCCTAACAAACGGACCGCGCGCGATCTTTCCTTCCTCTCGCTTGCCCTATCCTCATCCCTACACACACTAAAATGCACTACACTATCACACATGCCGGGCTACCGGTCGGGGGCTTAGAGTTTGTTCCGGCTGGGACGGTGTCCCGCTGGTGGGTGTTACCTGGTTGGTAAAACCCCCGCTAGTTGACTGTAGGCTGGCGGTGAATCTCGCCATCCAGCTGGGGAAGACCATCGCTGAAAAACATACACTACACTTACGGGACTAGTTCATTAGTTGATGCGCCCGGAATCACTAACAATCAATCAATTGAGCCAAGACGTCCCGTCCAACATGGCCACGCCCTACTGCCTCCCCGTGTCTTGCCACGCCCCCTCTCGCACCGGCGCATTCACCCCCCTCCACATCGCGTGGGAGGGAGGGGAAAGGTGGGGGCGTGGGAGGGCGTAAGAGAGCGTGGGAGGGCGAGGGAGGAGGGGGAGGGCGGGGAGGACGGGGGTGGGAGGGCGAGAGGGGACGGGGAGGACGGTGATGACGGGGAAGATGGGGAGGACGGGGAGGGGGAGGGAGGGAGGGGAGGACGGGGAGGGAGGGGAGGGCGGAGAGGACGGGGGTGGGAGGGCGAGGGGGGACGGGGATGACGGGGAGGACGGGGAGAACGGGGAAGACGGGGGTGGGCGTGGGAAGGACGGGGGTGGGCGTGGGAGAGGGCGAGGGGCTCGGTTCGCAAGTGGGTGGGTCGCGGGCGGGCGCGGAGAGCGCCGGCAAAGAGATATTGCGGACAAACAGAGCGTATCGACCGCGATATTCGATACCGGGCGGCCTCGAAGCGCTGCGGAGTATTGTACAGCCCCCGCGAGCTCCGTGAATTGCGCTGTTATGCGGGCAGAAAAGCGTCTATCTGAACGACAGAGAGGCCGCGCGCTATTGCTGCATTCCCCGACGTTCGCCTTCAGTCTGGCTGTAGCATTACGAATCCATTTCTAGTGTACGGAACTTTCTATTAAAAACTCTCTGCTTTGAAACTGATGGCAAAGTAATGACGGCATGAAAGATAATGTGTATGTAGAATGCATTGGGCTTGAAACATATTTACTAGTGTATTATGCTCATAGAATTTTACAAATGGCGGAGTTAAAAATAATAGATTAAATTGACACGGAAAAATCATCACTTTTAGAAATTGCACTATAACTTCAAATGTAAACAAAATTTAATCAATAATATTGTCTCTATAAGGCATTCACTATAAAACATTTATTGTGTATTAATAACATATTCGTTCTGAATTTATCAACAAAATCATATGCATCGGCATTATCGTACCAAATATATTGTGAACTGGGTAATTCTAATATTAGTAAAATGAAAATAACAATAAATATTTTAAATTTCTGACTAAAGTTAGAAACATACATACATGTTAAGTTCACGTTTCGAATGATAATTAACGTATTTAATTTCTCCAGTACTCTTGAGAATAATCTCGTAACGTATGCGTCTGCATTACTGCAATCGGTCTAAATATGTTCTCAGTATTTAAAAGCACACGTAATAACAAACTTTAAGCATTATCCTGCACACGAAGAAAGACACCAACCGACAATAGACCTAAACTTAGTTTCGGGAAATTTCTGACAGTCTGCGTACGCAGTGTGATTGCAACTGACACTACATCAAAGAGTCCTCCTTTGTAGTGGGACTCGGGCTGCAGCCAGCTGTCACGCGGGGGCACGGCGCTGCAGGACGTGGGTCGCGGCGGCGTCGCGGTGCGCGGTGCGGTGCGGCGTCGCCAGAGGCGTCGACACGCAGCCTCGCCTCTAATAGGGTCGGGGAGGCGGGGAGTGGCGCGGCGGGGCGGGGCGGGGCGGGGCGGGGCGGGGCGGGGCGGGGCGGGGCGGGGCGGGGCGGGGCGGGGCGGGGCGGGGCGGGGCGGGGCGGGGCGGGCGGGGCGGAGGCGTCGGCCCGAGGCTGGCATGCATATGCATGGCCCTGGTCTGCGCCTTAATAAAGGCTTCGGCGGCGTTGGTTACCGCAGTGATTACCGGCCCATCAGACGCCCGGAATTGTGTTAATGCGAACACTTTGGGCTGCGGTGGCGGAGGCGGAGACGGAGGAGGCCGTGCGGAGGGGACTGGCAAGAGATGAGAGGCGCGGCGTCGGGTGACGTGGCCGAAGCGCGAGAGGTCTGCCCCACCCCCTCCCCTACCCCCACCCACGCACACTATTCCTCCGACCGAACAACTGGGGACGGCCGCACTGCCACCTGGTGGCCTCAGAGCCTCTGCCATTTCGCTGACAGTAGACAACTGAACAGTTAGAATAGACAAACAGTTGAGGCAGGAAATTGAGATATATTTTCAAGTTTTAAAGACCGCTTTTTTTGTTAAACTATTACTTAAACCTATTTGTTCCAGGGGATAAAAGTGTAAATTAGTAGACAAATAGTTCAGACAGGAAATTCAGAGATATATTCTCAAGTTATTAAAGATAGCTCTTTTTGATAAACTGTTATCTAAACCTAACTATTTTTTCAAGGGGATAAAAGGGTAGATTTAATAAGATGAATGTCTATATATAAATGAAACTTAAACGTGACCACTAGTACTAGTCGCTGATTTTTTCTACGGTATAGAGGTACAAACACATGGAATTAAAAACTAGTTTGTCCCTACTTTTAACTAAGTTCCTGTTTTGTTTTCTCAACTTATGTTTTACAAATAAAGTAACTGTTTGGGAGAAAAATGTGTGTATTATCAATTAGTAACTGGCGTGATTGAGTTTTTAAACCAGCAGTAAAAGATAGTAATAGGAAAAATACTAACTGGGGAGATGCAAATTTATCCTTTATTATTAAATAATTTTCGTAGTATAATGAGAAAAAAATAATTATATGCTTTTGTAGTTCATCATGTAATGAAAAACTGAATGTTCTCTTCAATGATCAAAGAATATCCCAAAAATATTCTTTCATAATAGTGTCAGAATCACTTAAAAACAATGTGGGTGATATAGAACATGTCGTTAAAAATACTATGTTCTCACTCTGCAAAACAATATGTAGGAAACTATGGAGAAGAGTGATATTGTATATCCCTGAGAGAAAAAAGGTTTCACTAATTAAACGAAACAATGTATCATTTTAAAACGTAATGGACGTTTGTTTTCACATGTGACAAATCAATATACATCCAACAATGAGAATATCCCTCATCATTTACAACATCCCCTGAAAAACTCTTAAAAGATAAAACCTTTCAAATTACTTCATCTTTAGATTTATAATAAATGCACTTTACAAAGAATATTCAATGTTACTTACATGTCAGTTCAATACCATTTTTTTCCGAAAAACAATCTAAAGACGGCAGATGTGGTATTTGAAAATCTATCTTTTGTTACATGTCCATGGTGAGATAAATTAAGGTAAAGAAAGATTTCCATACTTATGCTCTACACATAAATTTCTCTTGTGCGTCATTCCAGTACAAAATACAACTTTGAAATTGTAGCCCCCGCATAAATAACTTTCAACATATTGTTCTTATGATGGCTCTTGGTTACAACTTTTGACTACTTTTCTCAATTACACATATACACCCACCACATTGTACCAATTATCCGACTCATATCAGTCATGAGTTGAGAAAGCTACTAAATAATCTCACACTATAGCGCTGAGGCATTAACTAGAATATTTTGTGCCGCCTGAGATTCACATCTAGGAAAGAAAGGGTCCTCAAAATCGACGAAAATACACGTAACTTAAAAAATTTTGCGATCAGTGCTATGTAATTCTGCCGGCGCCTTTAATTCATTAACTCTTCAATACATGAGTACATACTTCCTTGTTTTTGGCTTGAAACTAAATCATTAGAAGTAGACGCACGTGGTTTATCGCCTAGATTCTTCCAGTTGAACATAATCAATGGCTTTGAACTTTCATCTTGAAATCAATTATATCAACAAAGAAGAATGGTGACTAAGAAATACACAGATCCAGCCAAAACAAGAAATATAAGACGTGAGTGAATACGTGCCATCTTTGCTTTTTCATTATATAGGAAGATCACCTCACCGTTTGCTCTTTTGATTCTTGATTATCGTTCACAAGAAAAAGTATTGCTTCTCAACAACGTGAACCGATAAACAGCAGGTTTTTGATCGATGATGATGGAACAATGCAGAAAGTTGGAGTCACAGTGGTTTTTATATCACTTACTCTATTTCACTATACCTTTAATTACACTCTAATTATACGCAGACAGTATAGGAAATGTACTGGTTTAATTTCAAGCAATTCAGGCGACATGCTTTGTTCTTCAAGTTCAACTTCAATACACATACCTTGCGCCGTCTCTCATGAGCGTACTCGCATTGTTCATCGCCGTGCCATTGGACAATGCACAGTGCATTGACACTGGCTTGTGACATTGCCCTCAATGACCGACGTACGAAAAACCGCGGGGCCCCGAGGACCACTAAGAAACCCAGAGTCCATCGTCAAGACAAGAACTAGAAGACAGCGATGCCGATTCCGTGTCGCCTGACATTTGCGCACTGAGCGCAAATGTGCCTCGGAGAGCGGTCTATATTTAGGGCGCGGTGCCAGCGGCGGCCATGGTGGCGGCGGCGGCGGCGGCGGCGGCGGTGGCGGCGGCGGCGGCGGCGGCGGTGGCGACGATGGCGGCGACGAAGGGGCGAAGGAGGCGGAGGCAGAACGAGGGCGGTGGAGGCTCCAATCTTCTGTGAAGCCTTTCAGCTTCCGAAATGTCACTGCGGTCTTTTTCCGGGTGCGGTCCCTGAGCGGGAGGGCCACCTCTGCTGCCACCCGCTCTCCGCCCCCGACATCGCCCCGCCACGTCACCGCCCTCGACCCGCGCCGATGCACACGGATTTCCTTTGCGCGCCCGGAAAAAAAATGGACGCCTGAAACGAAAAATAAAAGTCAAGCGCGAGTTTAATCCGAGGACAATGCTCTGAATGAAAAACGAGAGGGCAAACAGAACTACGTACTACAACTCAAGTCACAAACGCGAAATTTCAAGGAAACTATATGTTGAGGATTGTTTACAAAAGTTCGATGTTTTTAAATTGAGTTTTCATTCTCGGTGCGCTTTTGTAATGTTTCATGAAGACTATTTTGGAATCGTCGTGATAAAACATTTACATTGTAAGTGTCCGTTGCTAAAGCAGAAATGAAATACGTATGGGAATTTAATTTAATTCTAAAATATTTACAAGCGAGAACAAACTGAATTCTCATAACATTATTAGGTTTACATATTAATATTCGCGTTGTATATTCTATATTACTAGAGAAAATAGTCAATTTTGGCGGAAACTATTTTTATGTACAAGTTTTTCCATGACAAATAAGAATGTCTGTATGTCTTTGCCTCACTTTACTGTCGAGGTACTTAAATATATTGCCCCCGAGTCAATGTTATAAAAATCTCTGAACTCTCTTTTATTTAACTTTACACTGAAATCCTTTTTAAATTTGTGTACTCAAAATGTGTCTGGAGAAAATTAATGAATTTGTTTATGATAGTTGGTGGTAAATTTAAGTGAAAAATATGATCATCGTACGTATACTGACAGTAGACAATGTAAACTTCAAATTATGATATATGACTCAGATTTATTTTCCTTATTTTCTCTTGAATCAAGTCATGATTACAAAATGCGTATGCCGCTGACGCAATTTAACGTTTGATATTAGTTTTCCAATTTATGTCACATCATGGTAATCAATGCAAAAATAAACCTTAAATGATAATTCCAAAAAAGGAAAATGTTCATTGCTATTGGTTTTCTGCCTAAAGTTGAATGGTTTCAGATGAAGTAGGAACAACACAAGTATATGTGTACACTTCTTTGATAAAAGAAAGTCGAAATATACAAAACTTAACACATGGCACTAAAGTATCAGGGGATCTGGAAAGGATCACGAACAGCTTTTTCAAATGTGTCTACAAGCCACATAAAAAAAGTTATATGTAAAGATGATAAATTGCTTATTGAGGATTCAACACAATCTGGGGTAGTGAAGTAAATGGACATAAGCATCTTTTCCTTGATGGAAGTATAAAAGATGTCTGCGCAGGGCACAGAGGAAACATTCATGATGCATAATAGTGGAAGGATATCTTGATTAGGAAATGACATTCAACTGACCATATATAATTTTAAAATGTCAAAGAAATAACTAAAATTCGATGTAATAGTGGCCAAGACTACAGTTCATGTAAAAAAGAAGTATAAAATATTTTGGCCATGTGGAGGCTAATGGCAGCAGAAACAAGAGTTTCAGCCGCTCCAAAGGTCAGAGTGGTGAGTGTGGTGGCTACCCCGCAAACACTCATCGTGGAGGCGACGGCAGCGGCAGCAATGGCGGTGGCTGAGCCGGCGGCGGCAAGCGTGCGTCCCACAGGGGTTTTTACTGCGGGGCCAGGAATTAGCGCTGTCACCACCCCCGCCATCGCCGCAGCGCTCGCCGCCGCCTCCGCCGCCGCCGCCGCCGCCGCTGCCGCCGCCGCTGCCGCCTCCGCCGCCGCCGCCGCCGCCGCCGCTGCCGCCTCCGCCACCGCCTCCACCGCCACCGCCGCCACCACCGCCACCGCCTCCCCCACCACCACCACCGCCGCCACCGCCGCCTCCGCCACCGCACCGCCACCGCCGCCTCCGCCTCCGCCGCCGGCGACGCCGCCACCACCGCCGCTACTGCCGCCACCGCCTCCGCCGCCGCCTCCACCGCCGCCTCCGCCGCCACCTCCGCCCCCGCCTCCGCCCCCACCGCCTCCTCAGCCGCCTCCGCCGCCGCCTCCGCCGCCGCCTCCGCCGCCGCCGCCACCGCCTCCACCGCCTCCACCGCCGCCACCGCCGCCACCGCCGCCACCGCCGCCACCGCCGCCACCGCCGCCACCGCCGCCACCGCCGCCACCGCCGCCACCGCCGCCACCGCCGCCACCGCCGCCACCCCCGCCACCGCCGCCACCGCCGCCACCCCCGCCGCCGCCGCCACGGCCACCGCCGCCGCCGCCGCCACCGCCACCGCCGCCGCCACAACCACCGCCGCCGCCGCCACCGCCGCCTCTATTACCTCTACCACAGCCACCGCCGCTACCGCCTCCGTCACTTCCACCACCGCCGCCGTCGCCTCCGTCACCTCCACCACCGCCACCGCCGCCGCCGCCGCCGCCGCCGCCGCCACCGCCGCCGCCACCGCCACCGCCGCCACCGCCGCCGCGACCGCGTTTTCCCTCGGGCCGTAAACAGGGCTTACGCCTCCACTCCACCCTGCGCGGCGCCGCCGCTGATGGCGTGGTGAGCGCTCGCCGCCGTTGACCTGAGCTCCCTCCCCCCCCCTCGGTGCGACATCGCTCCCAGCGTTCGTTTATCGGTCGGCGAACGGGCGGAAGGAGGAAAGGAAAAGCAACCGTGCAGGTAGTGGGAGGGTGAGAGACGACGCATTTAAAAAGGGAGGTTTGGCACTTTAAGGAACGAGTAGCGGAGATTGCGAAAGGGAAGTGTTTGAATAGGAAGATGATAAATCAAGCCAAGGCTGCAATGAATGATTTCGAAGTTTCGAGTAACATGAGTAATAGTGAGAAGGTTAGACAGACGGCAGTGTTTGTGATTGAAAGTAAGATGTCCCCACGAATTCAACTAAGAGAGAAATAATATTATTAATCAATGAAAAATAAAGGTCATTATTATACAAGTAACATATTTGTGTTATGTGTGCGGATATAAAGAAGTTGCAGAGCACCGCAATATTGTTTTGCATGATCCGGATACTACCAAAGTAGCTTTCTTCCGTGTAGTATATCTCTGCCTATTCCTTAGATTTATCTCAGCTTCTATGTCAAAGATTAAATCATCAAATGTTGTTGCAGTTCATGTGCAACAATCTAGTACAACAAACTATTAGAGTTTCGAATATCAAACATTAGGTTAGGTAAGTACCCGTATAATTTTGCCTTCACAGTAGATAGCCTTGGAGAGTCTTCTTCAAAAGTTTGGTGTTTGCAACCATGAAAATGAGAGGACTATTGCTTTTTCGTATCTCTTCATATTCTGCATGCATAATGGAAGTTAAACGGGTGAAGCATTTCCAGGAATGGGCAGTGAACCAATCAGTTCAGTCAAATGAGGGCATTTCTGACGACGCAATCGGCTGAGTTTTGCTCCAGCCAGTTTGGCGCTGTCTCTAAAGCGTTCATGGCGTTGGAGGGTTCGAGTTCCGACGGTGGCAGATATTTGGCATTAGCGAAGTAGTTCCGTGGAATTCAGTCGCTGTCTGGAGGAGAATTCTAGCCGCCGACTGTTCTGATCGGGAAATTTACATCGTTTCTCTGATCAACACGAGGTGAATGCTGGAATAGTAAGAACGCTTACAAACGGGCGACGGGCCGCGCGCGATCATCCCTTCCCCCTCCTTGTCCAATCCTCTTCCCTTACTTACTCATACTAACAGATACATTCAATACATTACAATACATGTCGGGAGCCTACAGCTTGTCCTTGCTGTGGTGGAGCCCGGATGTGTGAGATTCCTGGAGGGGGAAATCTACCCAGTCTAACGTGCATGTCAGTGTCCACTCTCACCATTCAACGGGACAGGAACACCTCCACCTCTCGAAATTAAACATACACTGCACTAAAGAGACTAATATTCTTACCGTTGAACCTTGCAGATGACATATCCGAATACTGAATCCAACGATACGCCACGTCCCAATGTTTGATATCAACGTTTACCTGTTTGGTTTGACAAGTTCAGGGCGATTTGCGTGTCTCAATAGGGCATAACGTTGAAAATATGTTAAATAACTGTTTTAATTGTATTTGAAAACTTTTGTATAAACTGTTGTATTGTTATACTTGCAAAATATTCTATGAACAATGAATTATCTAATAATCTGATAGTTCTTAGGCGTCGCGCGAATCGACCTAGTATATATCAATATTTCACTGCAGCAATAGTAGAAATATGTGGAAAGACATTGATGTAAATCCATTCTGAATCATTTTATGACGCAGAAGTATAAAGAGATTTTAATTGAAATTTATTAATATTATATGTGGCGTTAGTATTTCAGGCGGACTAAAGAAATTACTTGCATCCCTTCTGTCATTTATGTTTATGATATATTTCTTTTCTGTGTGTATTACCAAATCCGTAGACGCTATTTTCTCCTCGTTCTGCTTTGAAAATCATCTTGTATAATGAAGATTATCTTGTCTGTCCGGGTGACGCCGCGTTGAAGGCTGTATTGCCGACGGTTCGATCATCTTTTTCGTGATCTTCTTCAGGACTTGTCTGAGCCGGGGTGGTCTGCACTCGGGTTTATATTTGGGTGGGGACCAAGTACGATTGGCTGAAACACTCAGCCAATCGTAGCTGGAGGGCTGCCTGTCAACCGTGTGAGGCGGTCGAGTCGGGACAGCCAAGATAATCTTCATGATTCTGGCCGCGGAAGCCTACGATTTCATCTTGTGTAATGGTTGCTCTTCTAGATTTATAACAGCTTCAAGTTTGGTTTAAGACGAGACCTCCACAAAAAGGCGACCCTCTTGGTATGACTCGACCCAGCCCTTATCTGCAGGTCACCGATGGTGTGATCCGCTACTTCTTGCTTTCTTGTCTATTACAAACTCTCGTAGTAAAGAGAAAGTATTGCAATGCTGCATTGGAGAATCGAGATTTTTCGCGAAATTGACTAAATCTTGTTCCTGTAGTATACATAGTAAATTACTTCTTCTAACATGTTGAGTAGTACTTTTTATTGATCTTTAGTACCGAAAAAATGGCTTACGGCAAAATACCTGACCGTTTCCCTGTCCGACTGATCAACGTAGTGGCATAAACTATTCAAGCAATTACATAGCATCGTATACAAATTGTTTATTATTTACAAAAAGTTAATATTTTTGCTCAGAAAGAAAATTTAACTAAACATTTTAAAAAATCATCGAATTTACACAATTTAACTGCTTTTTTATTTCTCGATTATTTTTTTTCTTTCTGAACAGTTATATTCATTTCTTTTGTAACAATTTACATGTTTCTGGAGTGTTTCTATGTTTCTGCAATGCAAATTTTTTGCCTAGAAACCATTTTCTCAAACAAACGTTTGAGTGCTTATTGCGGCTCAGCCATTCGGAATATCCCAGTAGTTTAATAGACAAAATGCTTAATATTGTCGTAAGAGCGTATTTTCGAATTTTCGAAGTTTCTTCCCCGGGCATCCTGCATATATGCTATTTCGTGAAGAAAATGTCTAACCTACTCCTCAGCTTGTTGTAAAGCTTCATACCTCATGTTTGTCCTTCTGTATTTCCGTGCCGAAACGCGCGCCATCATTGGACCCCCTCCCCGGTTTCGCTTCTTATCTGCGCCGCCCGCCCGCCCGCCCGCCCGCCCGCCCTCGCCCGCCCTCGCCCGCCCTCGCCCGCCCGCCCGCCCTCGCCCGCCCGCCCGCCCGCCCTCGCCCGCCCGCCCGCCCGCCCTCGCCCGCCCGCCCGCCCGCCCTCGCCCGCCCGCCCGCCCGCCCTCGCCCGCCCGCCCGCCCCGCCCGCCCGCCCTCGCCCGCCCGCCCGCCCGCCCGCCCTCGCCCGCCCGCCGCCCTCGCCGTCCGCCCGCCCGCCCGCCCGCCCGCCCTCGCCCGCCCGCCCTCGCCCGCCCGCCCACCCTCGCCCGCCCGCCCACCCTCGCCCGCCGCCCACCCTCGCCCGCCCGCCCACCCTCGCCCGCCCGCCCGCGCCACCCACCCACCCACCCACCCGCCCACCCACCCACCCACCCACCCACCCACCCACCCACCCACCCACCCACCCGCCCACCCGCCCGCCGCCCGCCCGCCCGCCCTCGCCCGCCCGCCCGCCCGCCCTCGCCCCCCGCCCGCCCGCCCTCGCCCGCCCGCCCGCCCGCCCTCGCCCGCCCGCCCGCCCGCCCTCGCCCGCCCGCCCGCCCGCCCGCCCGCCCTCGCCCGCCCGCCCGCCCGCCCGCCCTCACCCGCCCGCCCGCCCCTCGCCCGTCCGCCCGCCGCCCGCCCGCCCGCCCGCCCGCCCGCCCGCCCTCGCCCGCCCGCCTCGCCCGCCCGCCCGCCCGCCCCGCCCACCCTCGCCCGCCCGCCCACCCTCGCCCGCCCGCCACCCTCGCCCGCCCGCCCGCCCACGCCCCACCACCCACCCACCCACCCACCCACCCACCCACCCCACCCACCCGCCCGCCCGCCCGCCCGCCCGCCCGCCCGCCCGCCCGCCCTCGCCCGCCCGCCCGCCCGTACGCCCGCCCGCCCGTACGCCCGCCCGCCCGTCCGCCGGCTCGCGCGCCCGCTCGCGCGCCCGCCCGCCCGCGCGCCTTCTCGCCCGCCCCCGCGAGCTCGCCGTGCGAGAGCAGCGAGGTCGCACAGCTACTTTGGCATTCGCGCTCATATTTCCCCCGAGGCGACGAGTTGCACTGAAAGGTAGGCGGAGACACACAGGACTGCGTCAGGGGAGAGCGCCGACACAGCGACGCGGAAGCGGGCGGCGGACAAAGGAAACCGGTGGGCGGCTGCTGGGTGCGGGCGAGCGATATGGGATGCGTTGGCTGGTGCATGCTACGTGAAGGAGACGGCGCCTAGCATGGAAGTTGAAAAACAACGAAAATAAACGGAAAACCACACTTATAAGTATAGCCAGGACTTCAGACGTTTATTTTGCCCCAAATAGGTGCGAAAAATGGCATTTATTTTTAATGAAATAGCCAACTAAAGAGGGAATTATTATAGCTGATACGAGAATGTAAAGCAAATCCATTGACCATTGAGAATGATATACTGATTAAGTAATTTCTAATGGTGTCCAAGGCCTTATTCAAGCATATAGTAGAAATCCACGTCACCAAAGAAAGGCAATTCATGTCATTGGAAATAGACAAGAATTTTTACTGCTATCTTCCTGCTTTTTACAGAAACTGAGCCTTGATTTTGAGATTGCTTTTTACCAGATATAAATCCTGAAGAGAATGACAAAACGCGATTGTGTCCACGTGTTGATTAGGCTTGCAGATTGGTTTCCAACTTGACCGAAATAGTAGCCAGGAGAAAATAGGAAAACAATGAAAAAAGGAATACAAACAGATCAAAATGTGGGAAAATATTTAAAATAGATATCGCGAGATAAAATAAACAAACACGGTATAATGAACAACTAACTAATATAACTCCAGAAGGACACTAGAGTGATTTCCATTGCTAAAAGTCTTACAGTATAAACAATAATAGAAGGAATTTTACTAAACGCCCGGGTGTAGTAATTGGATATTGTGTTCACAATGGTTGCTGAAATAATTTTATAATATAATATAATATAATGTAATATTTGTGTAACGCTTATATAGCTAATGAATATGTAAATTTGATATGGTTGGTGGGGTAATCGAGATGTGTGTCGATATTGTGAGAGTTCATGACATCAGTAAGCGTTCTTGTTTTCATCTCTATAAACGCAGGATTCTTCTGTTAACGGTTTCGTGCAATACAACGTAAACATTCCATTCTCTCCCTCCCTCCCCCCCTCTCTCTCCCTGTCTCTGTCTCTCTCTATGTCTCTGTATCTCTCTCTGTCTTCCTCTGACTGTCTGTGTCTTTGTCTCTCTCTGTCTGTCTCTGCCTGTCTCTCTGTCTCTCTCTCCCTCCCTGTCTCTCTCTCTCTCTCTCTCTCCTTCTCAGTCTGTCTGTGCCTCTGGATCTCTCTGTCTCTCTGTTTCTCTCCGTCTGTCTATCCGTCTCTCTCTGTATCTCTCTCTGTTACTCTCTCTGTTTCTCTGTCTGTGTTTCGAGAGAGAGTGTGTGTGTGAGAGAGAGACAGAGACGTAAATTGAACTCTTTATAAAACTTTGAGATCGTCGTTCACCCGCTAATTTCGTTCATAACATTCTCTGTATAACTTTCGTATTTTAACTTGTATTTTTCGTTAATATTTTTATAAATTGCATTTGTTAAAATTTACAGCACGTTGAATAAGTTTATTACGTACTTTCTGTAGATAAAAAGAAAAATATAACAAACATTCTAATTCTCAGAAATATTTCGAAATCTTTTTTTCCAACTCTAGCTTTTCTAACTCCCTATGAATAAATACAAAACTACTTTATTTCTATTCATTTCATTTTATTTCGTTATATTTTATAACATTCACAAAAAATGTGTTACCTTAATTACTTTGTCTTCCCATTTCAATTTAGAACTGTAAATTGAAAGTAATATGTTTATGGATCTTTTAACATTACGGAAATAAGTGAATTAAAAAACTTAAATAATTATTCGTCAAAAGCTAATATTAAAACTAGAAAAATACACGCTCTAAGAGTAGAATAACGAGAGCGGTATAAAATAATTGTGAGAATGTAGATTTTCCCCACTTTTCTCATTTCATTTAAATTTAATGAACTTAATTTAAAATTGTACAGAATCATTTTTGTTTGCATGTCTCATAAATTTCGAACCTGCAAATTTGACGCTTACAACAACTGCTGCTTGATAGTCGACCTTCATACACCTTGCTTACTTACGCGAGTTAAATAACATCGCGCTCCTCATTTGACATCACATGTTACACACTCCAATATCGGATTACCAAGCATTAACGTAGGATTGATTCAGCTGAAATCACGTGATCGCTGAGCTCAAAACAGACACCTATGGTCCTGTCACACACCGCTAATGCAATCTAAACGGCAGTACACAGCACATTACTAAATGGCCAACAGATCTAGTGTAGTCATTACGTTTGCACTAGATAATGAACAGCTCGTGAAGAGAATGATATGAATGTTTGGAACAAAGAAATGAAACAAAAGGCTATTGAATTGTAACATAGGTAATTTACTTTGTTATTCTCTGAAAACTGGCGCACAAAATTCGTTATATTTAATTACACAGCAGTTATGTGCCGTCAAAGTCGGTAAAAGAAACATTAATACCTATTGTGTGCAATCGCATATATTTAAACAATTTATTTTTAGTCTCATGCGGTTTATTTTCTTACTCTGTGCTATTGTCATAAAAGAGTCACGTAGGCGAATGTTATCCAACATAAACTACATTGAAACGCATATTAAAATTTCATTGTACAAGGTAGAAACAAGTACTTAAAACACCGTACTATACATTGTTTTATTAGAAATATGCACATGCAAGATACATTACGTATTTTATTATACCCGACGCCAAATGCAAGTACATCAACGCGAGAGTACGTGTTCACGTTTACAACACAGATTCCTACATTCGCTTTGGACGCGGGGCGTATTCTGGGAAACGTGTACTATTCCCCTCCGCAGCGATAAAACGCGGGGGCGTGCTGCTGCTACCTGTGTTCGCTGGGAGTGGGGCCGGGGCTGGGGCAATAGGGGTGGGGGTGGAGGAAGGCGGAAGCGGGGCGGGAGCAGGTGCTATGAAGAGGGAGGGGGGTGAGAACTGCGTGAGCGGGCATGGGCAGGGAGAGAAAGAGGGCGGAGGGGAAGAAGAAAAAGGCGTGGGGTCTGAGGAAGAGCGGGACGATGAGTTGGGCGGGGAGTTGGGTGGGGAGTTGGGCGGGGAGTTGGGCGGGGAGTTGGGCGGGGAGTTGGGCGGGAGTTGGGCGGAGAGTTGGGCGGGGATTTTGGCGGTGATTTTGGGGGATTTGGGCGGGAGTTGGGCGGGGGGTTGGGAGGGAGTTGGGCGGGATTTGAGGGCGGGGAGTTGGGCGGGGAGTTGGGCGGGGAGTTGGGCGGGAGTTGGGAGACTTGGGCGGAAGAGCGGGGAGATGGGCGGGGAGATGGGCGGAGAGGGGCGGGGGAGATGGGCTGGGGAGATGGGCGGGAGTTGGGCGGGGAGATGGGCGGGGAGATGGGCGGGGAGTTGGGCGGGGATTTGGCGGGGAGTTGGAAGCGGGAGTTGGGCGGGGAGATGGGCGGGGAGTTGGGCGGGGAGATGGGCGGGGAGATGGGCGGGGAGATGGGCGGGGAGTTGGGCGGGGAGTTGGGCGGGGAGCCGGGCGGGGAGCCGGGCGGGGAGCCGGGCGGGGAGCCGGGCGGGGAGCCGGGCGGGGAGCCGGGCGGGGAGCGGGTCTGGCCGGAAAGCGGGGTGGAGCGGTTCGCGACGCAGGGCGAATGGAGCGCCGCGCACGTGTCGGTTTATTACTTAAAACATATTTAATGAAAATTCCTGGGATGTTTGGACGAGAACAGCCACCTGTGTGGAGGCGGAGGCTCGGGAGTGGGGACAATGGGAGAGGTGGGCGGAGTGCTTTGGTGAGTCGAAGGGGAACGAAAGATTAAATGAGAAAAGGGTCCGAATAATGTGGATGGAGGTATTGGGGGAGAGAGGGAACACGAGGTTCGGAGCGTCAGTACCAGCTGTACATTAGGGAAGTAATACTTGGTCGCGACAACTCCTGGACCGTTAGTTTTGCTTTTAGAGATGGTGGTCGAATACGGTTTCTCGAACAATGCAAGGTTTTAACAATAAAATTACACATTTTAAAATTGTGAAACTAAAAACAAGACTCACCACACAGATTAACGACATGCAACGTATACTTACGAAATTGCGATGAGTTTGGAAAGAAATCTAAAATATTTCATACAGTTTTTAATTTTAAAAATACAATTATTCAAAAAACTGCAAAAGAATTGTTAACTAACAATTTATTTACATAATTTGTGTTGAATATAACAAATAAATCAAATTATGCCATAAGTAATTCAGTGTTATTGCTCCATAATATGACTATCTAAATTGCGATTGATACGAATTTCACCGTTGAGATGTTGTTTGAATACATTACGTTTTGAAAAATTCATATTCCAATAAATTTAGTATTCTTTAAATATATAAAAAAATTTAAGCAATCTATGGCCATTCCTTTTTAAATAAAATTCAATTATCAAATTTCTATTCACACTCATTACCCCCCAACTGATGGAATTCAACGTCTTAGCTCCGGAGACATCTTTGAATCTCCTCAACGACACAAATTGTGAAGTCTAGATACTCAGTGCGTCAACTACTCAGTCTCGATACTCAATGCCAACAAACTATCACTTCTATAGGGAATGTTGCTTTACTGACTGTAATCATGACATCATCTATTACGTAATACATCAGGTAAATGTCATACGTCTGCAAGCGATCGTACTATCCGGCACGATATAAATTACCGGCACATAATTTGTTCCTCTTTACAGTTTACTGCGCATTGCGGTACCTCTCTCAATATAGAAAGAAACACACACGTTCTGCTGCACGGGCACGTTCGTTTGAACTCTTTGATTCTATCCCGTGGCCACTGTTCCATATCCACCTTTCCTAGCAGCCAACCCTGGTCGTCTCCCTGGAGTCCATCCGCGTGCATCATCCAATCCCTCCCCGCGGCTCACATACACCAGATTTATCTACCATTCCTACTGGCTCCACCGTTTGCCTGCATCAGACCCACTTTTTCCAACCCTCTCTTCCTTTTCCCAAACATCGCCTTCTCTTTTTTTCCCTTCCGGTCCTCTCTCCCTCGCCCCCCCCCTTTGCCCAGCCTGCTCTTTTCCGCGTCGGCAGTGCGCTCACGCCTATCTGTCGCACGGTCAACATATTTACAATCAGATTACCGCTTTTGATCCGGCCGCTCGCCGCCTGCCTTCGCAAATTACCTGCAGAGCGTTCGTCGCCTGTTTACTCGTAAACTCCCCGCGATGTGGCGGCTTTCACAGAGAGATGGCGTGCATCGCACGGTCGCCCTGCCTCCGCCCCTGCCGCCTGTTCGACGAAGCTTCCATGCGTGTGTGCACGCACGCACGACACGGACTGTACATGATGCATATTTCTAGCCTTTGCTCTGATCTCGACAGCGTTCGATACCAGAAAGTATGAACTGTCCGTAGTAGAGGCATATTTCTAGCCTTTGCTCTGATCTCGATAGCGTTCGATACTAGAAAGTATGAACTGTCCGTAGTAGAGGCATATTTCTAGCCTTTGCTCTGATCTCGATAGCTTTCGATACCAGAAAGCATGAACTGTCCATAGTAGCTATAAAGGCATGATTCAGAAGAGCATATTCTAGGTTTTTGAATGGAGGGTGAGATGCGATCATGCTATAAGATATCATGTCATACGATAGACCGCACTAGCTAAGCTCGGAGCCTGCATAAATACATTGCGCAAGTTATTTATACTCTATTTTACATTATAATTTGTACATTCTTGTATGCATAATTGTTCGGAGAAAATTCTGAATTCTGAATTCTGTAATTGCATTTTTGGGCAATTATTTCGTATACACTCAAGTGAACCATTTAAGTGATGATTATTATTGTATTTGTTTTAGTATGTGAATGTGCACAAGCAAATTGCATATAAATAACATTCATACTTTTTCTCACACATTTGTGTATGTTAAGTGAACTAAATAACTTTCACATTAATATTTAAAATATTTAATTAATACACCATGCATAATTTTTGAAAATGAAAACTTCATTTGCATTTCTATTTCCATCATTGACTGTCATACTACGAGTACGTTGACAAAATTAGTTGATTGTATACCAATTCCTTTATTATTTTCTAATTTATCCTTCGAGCGGGCGTGTCTGTTGTATGGTGTACAATATACCTACGTATATATTTTGCACCCCTGCGTTTCTCGAAAAAACATGCAGTTGAACACTTGAGTATTCCAACTTCCGAGTGTTAGTCATTGAATAGCGTTGAAACGGTTTCTGTCAATATAAAGAGAGCATTTTCTGGCACCTTCTGTGAATGTCTACGCTGGGCGTTGTACCCCTTGGACCTCCGTAGGACCGCTACTGTGAGGTCAGCAATGACCCTCACACCCACGAGGGGCGCTTAATCCCGCTTTTGATGATTCTCGGAGTGGATCATTTAGAGGAAGATGTAGTTTTATGCAGTACTTTCCAAAGAAACGTCCATGTTCTTCGGAAGGGGATGATCTTCTCAGCAACATTTACTAGGAGGCTAGCACCTCCTATGTTATTTCAGAAGTATACATACCTTTTGCTGCTCTTGCTTAACCAATCTTTATAAATGAGGTCTCTAAAGAAATATAATTTCATGGAGACATGACAAATTGCAGTTTGACTTTAAAAATATAAAGGATTTGTTGAAAAAACGCATATCAATAATTCAAATGCAACCCGCAACACTAAGCCACATTGTCAAAATCAATGTAATTAAATAACTCCTAAAAGAACCGTTCTAGAGCTTTAAAACCTGAAAATTTGAGGCCAAAGGCCACAAAGAAACATTTCCCATACCATAATGTACTGATATTATGGACTCATAATGAGAGATTATTAGACATTCTATTACATTTTTCTCGGTCCGGCGCTTATCGATACTGCCTAATACCACCTACATAAGACGTTGTCTCTGGAGACCGTCTCTGTTTTAGACATTAATTAGAAGGTTTAGATTCCTTCATTTTATGTTTACACTTATTCTGTACATCGTGGTTTTCGCCGAATGACGAGGTTTATTTGCATAATCATTACTTCAAGATTTGTTCTCGCAGCAGCTAGAAATATAAATAGTAGCTTCATACAGATGAATATTGTTTTCTATGCGTGTATTGTGACCGTTCACGTCCATTTCTGCGAGGGTTGTGTACTGAATTGAAGAATTAACTTCGATGGAAACGCACCACATGTCAGTGGCGTCTCCTGCTTAGTGAGCATGAGGTGAAAATCAGAGTTTTACGGATTAAACAAGAAAGGACAATTAAGTAATCTAATCTAATATTATATGTTTATGTATGTCATATCACGATGTACATACTCATTGTACATTCTTTGAGAATTGCTTATTTTGCATTGTTTCCTCTGACAATTGCTGATATTTGAGGCGATAGCAACGAGCTCGCGCCGACCTTAAGTACAAACATTGCATATGGTAATAAACAACAAATAAAAAGCAGAGATTTACACATTCAAAACAATAGAAATAGGTGTTTTTTCATGACACTTTCTCACTTTAATAACGAGAAATCAAAACCTTCCAAACTAGTAGTTTGTACAAGGTGACTGTTATGACGCCACACAAGTTCATCGCTGAAACAAGGTACATTTTGACGAAGGATAGTGCGAGTTCTTCTGATAAATCTGATTTGTAAACATAGCGAAGAGAAAACCCTCCCCCGCGGAGCAGTCTCGTCTTGAAGATTTTTGCTTCGCGGCAAAGCGAGGCCTCTCGCGCTGCGACTGTGGGAAGGCGCGTATCGGACCCCGCCCCGAAACGCCCCTCTGTGGCGGCGGCGGCGGCGGCGGCGGCGGCAGGGGTCGTAGTCGTTCCGGCAACGACCAGGCGGTGGCGCTGGGGATGCCGGTAACAAACGCCCGCCATTCTTTAGTTTCCAAAGTCAATTTCAGAACACACGCCGTTTGAGCCGAAGTATACAAACCCCGCTCGGTTTGAAAATACTGCGCGCAAAAAAGCGAATTACAACGGTCGTCGCGGATCGAGGGAGTCGACGGAGAGAGAGAGAGCGCGCGCGCGCGCGAGAGAGAGAGAGAGGGAGAGAGAGAGAGAGAGAGAGAAAGAGAGAGACAGACAGAGAGACAGACAGACAGAGAGAGGGAAGAAGGTGTGTGGAGGACGAAAGGGGATGAGAGAGAGAGAGAGAGAGAGAGAGACGGTTCGTGGAGGACGAAAGGGGATGAGAGAGGGAGAGAGAGAAGGTGCGTGAAGGACGAAAGGGGATGAGAGAGAGAAGGTGCGTGGAGGACGAAAGGGGATGAGAGAGAGAGAGAGGTAGGGAGAGAACGCGGGAGGACGAAAGGGATGAGAGAGAGAGAGTGGAGGACGAAAGGGATGGAGAGAGAGGAGAGAAGGTGCGTGGAGGACGAAAGGGGATGAGAGGAGAGGAGAGAAGGTGCGTGGAGGACGTAAAGGGGATGAGAGAGAGAAGGTGCGTGGAGGACGAAAGGGGATGAGAGAGAGAGAGAGAAGGTGCGAGGACGAAAGGATGAGAGAGAGAGAGAGAGAGAGAAGGTGCGTGGAGGACGAAAGGGGATGAGAGAGAGAGAGAGAAGGTGCGTGGAGGACGAAAGGGGATTAGAGAGAGAGGAGAGATGGTGCGTGGAGGACGAAAGGGGATGAGAGAGAGAGAGAGAGAGAGAGAGAAGGTGCGTGGATGACGAAAGGGGATGAGAGAGAGAGAGAGTAGGTGCGTGGAGGATGAAAGGGGGATGAGAGAGAAAGGGAGAGAGCGGAATGGCAATATTGCGGGAGAGGGTCAATATAGGGGAGCGCCGCCGGCAAGAGGGCGGGCAGGCGAGGGCATGGAGGGGCAAGGCCGCTTGTGGGCGGGGGCGGAGAGCCAGGTGGAGTGGAGTGTGGCGACATAGCGAGCGTTTGGAAAGCGCGGCTTTCGCCTTATCGGCGCGCAGCTGCAGCCGCAGTTGCCAACTTGGCGTCTCGCGTGCTGCACGTCGAAATGCGCGCTGATCGCCGGAAAACGCCCGCTCCCCGCAAGGGGAGGAAGTTTATTCGACGGCGTTCGGTTCTAATGGGAGCGGAAGAGGGGAAGTGGTTGTTTCCATGAACGAGTTCATGTGAGGCTGCTATCAGCTAACCCTTATGAACAAACAGACAAAACTAGCAACTGTAACTGTAACGGTTCAATAGAAATTTTACACACATTGTGTTTTCTTATTATCATTCACTTGTACAATTTTCGACATGGGTCTCTCTCGTATTACATGGTTCCTTCTGTCTCCGTAAAAATATACTCAGGCAATTACACTTTAACCAATCCAAAATGTTATTGAGGGCACGTAGTTATTCCTTAACCAGTGGTGATACGACATAGTGCTTCTTGTATCCTGGTACGGTACGGTGCGGTGCCGTAGAAATGGCAAAGTAAAATAACCGGTGTAGTTCGGCATTCTCTAACGGCGAAAAACTATGATCATGAAATTTTGATCATTAGATGAGTCAAGCAAAACGTAATTGAACGTATTATTTCAAGAATACAAAGGTATAACCTTTTTGAAACACGATAAAGTACTGTAGTAAGTAAATGTATATTTTATATAAATGACACAAGTGACGATGACACAAGCATTTATTTCATTTACAATTAGAATTTAATATGTTTTTTACCTCTTTTTCTCTTGATATAGGCTTTGTTCCTTTTGATTTTCAATTAAAAATAAATTATTTGCAGTGTGACACTGAATTAAGAGAAACATTTCTAACAAAAACATTTATTAGAATTTTATGAGAACGTTCCTTAAAAAACGTTTTTCGAAACTGCTTTGGAATTCTGCTTGAATGTTAAGTATGTTTGTATCAACGTACAATTGTGAGCGGTATTTTTTCTTCGAAAATTTGTAGATCTCGAATGAGAAGTAGCGTTACAGATCACAATGTGAAATACGATACAAATTGTTTCATTAATTTTTTCCTCCTACAGAGCAAAAGACGCTTACGAAAATAGCATAGTTACATTTTTGGTGGACTCTGAATTTTCGAAAATTGCAATCATGCGAACATTTTTCGACGTATTCCAACAATTGTGCTGTAGAAGATATATTTTTTCGTTCATGAATTCATGATAGATCTCTAAATGAGATCACATACGGTTTTTCAAAAATAAGAGTATATGTCGCGTAATTCTGTGTGAAAATTATGCAACATAAAAAAAGTATTTACTCAAAAATGGATTCTAAATTTTTGTTTAATTTTTATCGAATTATGTGTAATTATAAATGTGGCGTAGGTCCTATTTTCAATTATCTCTGCAGTTTCAATAATTGCAAAAAATTAACATTGCAAAAATATATTGATTATAGATTTCTTTTCATTAATTATGTCAATTCTAAAAATTTAGATCTTTAAATAAGGTCGTGTACATTTTTTTGTAAAAAGTAATTTTTGTGTAATTTTGTAGGTTAAAGAGAATTTAAAAATAAATATTGCCTCAAAAATTGCTCCATTTTTTTAAGAATAGAGAAAAGTACCCTTATCAATTGGTGTACGGCCTATTTGCGGTGAAATATCTATTTTTTCGATTATTGTAAAAAACAACAATATTAAAGATGACTTCATTACATTTTTATTCAAAATTAAATCTCTAAGAAAGCTCGTGTACAATTGTTTGAAGACATGAGTAGTTTCCAGCAAACGTTTGCAATTTTTGGAATCGCAAATTAGAACCCTCCCGCTCCTTTGACTGAAGTCTTTCAATATGATAATGGCAGTGCTGTGACATGTCAGTGTCAAATTCATAGAATTACTTCTCATTGTTGGACAATAGTGCTCCTCTGTGGATGGAACGTAGTTTTGGATTGTCGAATTTGTATTGGTGTGTTAGCTTTCAAAATTGTTGTTTTAGCACTTCAGGCACAACGATTTGCAGAGTTGGCTGAAATTATTCATAAGAACAGAAATTGTGGTATTATTATACTACGTAACCGTTTCTAATGCGAGAAACTATGTGCCGATGGGGCAACACAAGTCGTCTGTACACCAGTTGTTGATGTTTCAAATACTAAATTTTATTTTAGAGTGCAATCCTCAACATAATTGAAAATTCCGTAAAATATGTATTTGAAAACTAAATAGCATGATGTGCTTTACGGTAGTAAAAACTAATGAAAAACTTATCATAAAATCTCGTTATTTGGATAAAATTATATTCAAAAGAATAATTAGCAATATCATGTTAAAAATGAATTGAAATATTTGTACAAAAGCCCCTATTTATTGGCAGAACATTGAGTGAGGAGCTACGTGCATATACAGGGAATGATAAATAATGGTAGTTACCTGATACAAGCAAACAACGCTTAATTTCCGCAACGTGAATTTACATTTAGTTGCCAACGTTTCGAAAACACCGGAAATTCGTAGCCGGCCGCGCCGCGTGGCGGGCGGTGTGCGTGGAGGGGGTGTGTGGAGGCGGTGCGGCCGGCCCGCTGTGACGCGGCGTCGAGCGCGTGCTTTACGCCGGGCGGGGTAGGTCGACTTCCGCCCGCCCTCCCCGCCACGCTCCGCCCCGCCCCGTCCAGGCGGCCCCGCCACAAACGACGCCTTTAATCCCGGTCTAAACATCGTAAACATCCCGGCCCCGCCCCGCCGCCCGCACATCCCTACTCGTCTCGCCCGGCGCTGGCCGTTACACTGCGTCTTCCGCAGGTGGCCAGGTCGGCCAGCCCCGCCCCCTCCCGCCCGGCGGCGCCCGCTCAGCAGACTTTTATTCGGCCAGCTGCGCCCCGGGCGCGACGCCGTCGATGCGTCGGCCCGCCGCCCCGCCCCGCCCCCCTCGCCCCTCGCCGCTCGCGCGTTGAGCCCAACGGCGCCATCCGTCAGGAAGAAGGCCCGCGAGCGTTTATCCCGAAAGCCTCGCTCGGCTCTCGCCCCCGAACGCCCGCCCCTCCCCCTCCCCATGCAGCCAGTGTCTCTCCCGGGCGCTCGCCTCTCGCCTCACCGCTGCGGGCCGTTGAGCCAGATTGCACTCACCTGCCCGCTTGCCTCTCGCTTTGGCACCGCCGGCCAGGCTTTCTTCACCCGCCGGTGCGCTTCTCGCTTTAGCGCGGCCTGCCGCTGCCTCTCACTTTGAAGTTTCAACGGAAGCCAGGTTGCGTTCACCGGCTGGCCACCCGCTCGCCTCAACTGTACCTGACGCTGAGTCAGGTAACGTTCATCTCCCAGTTAGCCTCCCACCTCAGCACTTCCCGCGACTGAGCTTGGCTTACTTCACTCACCTGTTCGTTTCCCGCTTTACCGCTGAGCCAAGTTGAGTTTACCTGCCCGCTAACTCCTTGCTTCGAAATTGTCTGCCTTGGAGCCAAGTTTCCTCATCTGCTTCTCGCTTCCGTACTGCCCGCCTTTGAGCCAAATTGCGTTCACTTGCCGACCTGCCTCTCGCCTCCCCGCTGCGGGCCCTTAACTTGCACTTAACTGCCTGCTAACCTCTCGCTTCGGCACCGTCGGTCAGGCTTTCATTACCCGCCGGTGCGTTTCTCACTTTAGCGCGGCCTGCCGCTAAGTCAGGTTGACTTTACCTACCCGCTTGCCACTCGCTTCGAAGTTTCAATAGAACCCAGGTTGCATTCACCGGCTCGCCACCCGCTCGCCTCAACTGAACCTGCCACTGAGTCAGGTAACGTTCATCTCACTGCTACCCTCTCGCCTCAGCACTACCCGCGACAGAGCTTGGCTTACTTTACTGTTCGTTTCCCGCTTTACCGCTACCTGCCGCAGAACCAAGTTGAGTTTACCTGCTCGCTAGCCCCTCGCTTCGAAATTACCTGCCGTTGAGACAAGTTCGCTTACTTGCTGTTCGTTTCTCGCCTCAACTCTGCCTGCTGCTGAACCGGGTTGCGTTCATTTCCTCGGTTGCCTTTTGCTTCAGCATTCCCTGCCACTAAGCCAGGTTTCTCTTACCACACACTCGAGCACATCATGTGTTCTGTTCTTCTTTTTTTCTTTCTTGCAAATTAATCTCTCACATTTCTCCTCTTTCTTTCTTGGGATTCTCATTCTTCATTTGCCGTCACTTTTCGTACTCTCACATATATCAACAAATCTTTTCTTCAGTCTTCTCGGATAAGTAGTAGTGGTTGGGCATTTTTTCGTGATACACGACTGGCCAACCTCAGCGCTACCTCTTTAGAAACTTTTTTGAATTGTAGAAGTATAAACGCGTCGAACTGAGACAGTTTTACTGACTTTCAGGAAAAGGTATGCGACTAGTACTTCAGTATGACATTTTCAACCTACATTTTTGTTTTCCTACCGCAGTTAAATTGTGCTGGACGTTTCTGAGTAACTAACGTTTTTTATTGTTTTTAATCACAGATTTCTGTTCATGTTATTTAGCACTATGTCAGTAGAGTTTACTAATATTTTTAAAATTTATTTTTGTGCGTTTCTTACAGAAAAAGTATAACTAACGCAATCAACTCGTTTAACATTCAAATAACACGTATTTTACTTTAAAACACGTTTAAAAGTCATTAACATTTATCATAAGTCTCTTTTCTTAGGACTTGAAATAGGCATTTATTAAATTCCTATCAAGTAAATCTAAAAAGTTTGTGAAAACTCATGAGATAAAATTATCGGTTCCATAAACCCACAAAGTAATTTAAATGTGCGTCATTCGACATACATCAAAACATGACATGACATTTACGTCATAGATCCCTTAGGTATTTGAATGGAATGCATAATAAAAACTCCCAAGTTCTCAACATGCGATAACGACCCACCACGTCGTGAAAACTTAAAGGGAATGTATTCGGGTATTTGCCCAAATCAAAGAGCTAGGTTCACTGCTGTTCCCTTCTTTTACTGAAGGGCTAAGAGAGATAGATGTCATTCTATAAATTTAAGTCCGTTCTTTTTGTAATCTACAACCTCTTAAACTATTTCTTAATGACGAAATTCTGTTTTTTTCTACCACCTAAAAATCATCGAGCAGCAAAACGAACGAAATATAATCATGTAAATTTACTGCACGGGAATAGAGGGATTTCGTTTAAACTACCGGTTTATTTTTTATGATTTAACATATTCTAAACGGCAGTAGTAATAATCTATCAAGGCAGTAGTATAAGTAATAATTAGCGTTTCTTAATAATATTGTTTTTCATTCCATCACTGCAACCGTTACAGAAAATTCCACGTGCCGTCTAAATATGAAGACCACCTTTCAATTTTTCCAAACACTGGCGACCGTCGACTATCAGTCTCTTGTCAAAGGTTCTTGAGCTTATTCAATGGTGGAATAGTAGCTTTCACCTCTTGAGGGAGCTCGACGTATTGAAGGTTGTTGAGAGTGACTGCAGCTTCTGATACACCTAGTCCTCGCTTCCGTCACCACATACGTCTCTGGTAAATTATCACATTTCTCACTCCTTTCCTTCAAATGAATGGAGTCTTGAATACCTCTTTAAGTCGAATACCAATGCCATTCCAAAAAGCGGAGTGCACCAGGAGGAGGGGGTGGCAACGCTGACTCAACAATAAATTGCAAAATTATTGAAGAGATATTTTTTATTTGTGAATTAATGTTACTTGTATTTAAAAAAAATATTATTTACATTGTACAATAATTGTCTTCATATTTCTGTTAAAATATTTTTTTGGTTTTTGAGTGGATATATTTGAGTTTTGGATATCTATATCGCCGGATGTTGAAATAAAATTACTAAATGTTTATGGACAGACCTGACTGTAAGAGTTTCACAAAGCGACAAAGTGGTCACATATGGCTACGACTTCGATTTTTTAAACCATTCGGTAAGCGTTGAAAGGCGAAAATATTTGTTATTACTTGAGTTTTCAGACAGATACTAATAAAAAATATTGAACGATAAAACGGTAACTTCTTGCCTAAACAAAGATAGAAAAAATCTACTATTGTGTCCGTCGTTGACTTCTCTAATGATTTGTGACTGTTAAATGTTTGTCCATTAATGAAACATTAATAAACCTGGTGTAAATTTAACGAAAAAGAGAATATGAAGAAGGCGGCGAAGAACAATGATAACGGTGTTTCAATTATATATACTTTTAAAAACATGTTCATCACTTGGAAAAAAGTATTACAAGTCTTTCGGTGGTTCACATAACCAAGGAGCATCGTTTCTTTACCATAATTAATATTTAATACATTTTGAAAATGGTTCATTTTTGGCATTCTGTATTTGATATAAAAATCTAAGTAACATACATAATGTTATTCAAAAAACCATGAGAATCGTGGAATACATTTAAGATATAGAACATTTAAGAGTTCCATCTGAAAAGGTCATGAAATCATGAGTAATTTCACAAATAAACATTGAAGTATTTCTACAGTTGTAAATTTGAAAGAATAATTAACCCATATTTACGGTAAATTGAAATGGATATTGCTCGAGGATAAAAGTTTAAAACATAGCTTTGATCTCGAAAACATGTGTACACAAAATTTTAATACGTTCTCAAATATACCATAAACAATATCATTCTTGATAATTAGGGATTTAAATGGGGTGATTATGAATGAAAGGGAAAAATAATCATTGGTGAAGAATTCCTGAGCAATTCATTCTGCAGATCTTTGCAAGTGGGGAACAAAAGTAAAAAAACGGTTATAGAAAATGAATGTAACAAAATTCATATAACGGTCATTAGGTTTACAAATGAAATAAAATTACTGATTCAGATTTTATAGCCTTCTACAGGAAATAGGCGTTCCAGTGCTGTAAAAAAACATAATAAAAGAGTGGAAAAAACATAATTTTACGAGAGACAGAATACAATAAACATTCAATCACAAGTAATCCCCTTTATTAATAAGAATATTAAAATTCCCTACATGTAGCTCCCTTCACTGTTCTTACTCAAAGAGTACATATAGTTTTAATTTACTTTGACGTAAATGCCTAACGTCCTCTAATTTTTTCATGTGATGATAATGTTCGTTGCAAAACATGGTCGTACATTGAGTGTCTTATTTCAAAGATCATTTGACATTCACCGTTAAACATTATGCAATACGTATT
Organism: Teleogryllus occipitalis; assembly: GCA_011170035.1. Taxonomy (NCBI): domain Eukaryota; kingdom Metazoa; phylum Arthropoda; class Insecta; order Orthoptera; family Gryllidae; genus Teleogryllus; species Teleogryllus occipitalis. Next base: position 122,238 of record BLKR01003789.1, read on the forward strand.
ATTGTTTTTTGTGTAATTTAAAATAAATATTTGTATGGTCTCAATATTAATTGTTGAAGATGTAATTTATAAAGTAAAGCGAATACGCATTATTATTCAAAAACTCAGACAGTATCCACCACAAACTCATTTTTATTCTCAAACTGTATCCACCCAAATTCTTGTCTGAGTTACTCCTCAAAAATAAAACATTTGTAACAACTTAAATTAACACTTGTTAAAGTAGAAACAAATGAGTTTGTAGCATAATGAATTTTTACTCTTTTTCAATGTTGTATGTAAATGTATTTTTACATTTCTCCGAACTTAGGTAACAATATTTCAAATATTTAACTACTTAGTGAGAAAATAAATGCGCGTCTAAAAACTCTCACGAGTTGCGATGGAACATCGTTGCAGGAAATTGTGGGAGCTTTGTGTACAGAATGGATTCTTATTACACCATGGATCAGGCAGAACAACAAATAATGGATTTAATGAATTCGTAGAGACATATGGACGATCTTATTTTCACTATTCACTTGAAGGAACTTTACTTTTAATGTGTATTTGGGGAATTTTGTACGTTTACCTGTTAACAGTTGGAAGAACTTAGTTTAACATTTCACAGCGCTATCAAACAATTTCTTATAACCAGGCAATACATTAAAATTAGGCATTATATGATTGTCATCGTTTAATTTCCAATACGTTTGAACACACGTAAGTTATTTAACGGTAATAGAGCACGAGATGGGCGATATGACAAAAGATGCTGACTATCGTTATCAACTCAAACACTTCCAAGTTCTTGAAGCCGGGAACTTTCCATTTTTGCATTACAAATGGTGTGTAAAGAGTTTTCAATGTTCAGCTACCTACGGTATTTCGGCTATATACGGTACTCTTTAAAGACCCACTACAAAAATGATCATATATCAAGATGAAATCAACCACAACCATTCCAAATCCGCCATTTCATTTACGCAAGTGAAGTGTGTTGTGGCAAGCATGCTTGGGAATTCGCCAGGGCGACGCTGCGAGTCCAACAACTGCCTTGTGTGAACGAGCCCCCGCTGGGCTCACGAAAGTCCACCCCCTCTTCTCCCACTAACGCCGCTGCCCCCAACACTGCCCTTGCTAACGCTAAGGCAAGCGTCTTTACCGCCTCCAACGACACCCTCAATGATACCGACTTCGAACCCCATTCCGTCTCTTTCCATTCCGATTCCCACTCCCTTTCCGTCTCCCACTCCCATTCTGACTCCCACTCCCATTCCGACTCCCACTCCCATTCCGACTCCCACTCCCATTCCGACTCCCACTCCCATTCCGACTCCCACTCCCATTCCGACACCCACTCCCATTCCGACTCTCACTCCCATTCCAACTCCTACTGCGACTCCCACTCTCGCTTCCACGCTCACTCCCATTCCGACTCCCATTCCCATTCCGACTCCCACTCCCATTCCGACACCCACTCCCATTCCGACTTCCACTCCCATTCCGACTTCCACTCCCATTCCGACTTCCACTCCCATTCCGACTCCCATTCCCATTCCGACTCCCACTCCCTTTCCGACTCTCACTCCCATTCCAACTCCCACTGCGACTCCCACTCTCGCTTCCACGCTCACTCCCATTCTGACTCCCATTCCCATTCCGAGTCTCATTCACTCTCCAATTCAGATTCCAATTCCGATACCGACTCCGATTGCAATTCCTACTCCGATTGCAATTCCTACTCCGATTGCAATTCCTACTCCGATTGCAATTCCTACTCCGATTCCAATTCCAACTCCGATTCCAATTCCAACTCCGATTCCAATTCCAACTCCGATTCCAATTCCAACTCCGATTCCAATTCCTACGCCGATTCCAATTCCTACTCCGATTCCAATTCCTACTCCGATTGCAATTGCTACTCTGGCTCCGTCTCCGATTCCGACTGTGCTGTGACCCCCATCGTCACTGCCGCCTTCGTTGCAGTTCCCACCTCCGTTCCGCCGCCATCGCGTGCGTCCCTTCCCACCGGAAAGCGCCCACGTTTATCGTCACTTCCGCTCCCGTGCTGCGCCGTGCCGCGCCGCGCCGCGCCGCGCCGCGCCAGCCCACGCCATTCCCCGACCGCGCCGCCCAGAGAGCCCCGCCGAGCCCGCCTACGTCGCTGGTTTAGCGTTGATTCACATTGCCAAGAGCGCGGATGCCCGCAACGTCTGTCAGCTCGGCGGATCTCCTGGTTTACGAGTTTTGATGTCTGCTTATCTCAAAGGGCGTTGTTTGATTTCTTTTGTTTATTTTTCATGCATCATGCAATTTGTGCTACACCATATATCGTGATACTTTCCCCTTTGGTCACACTCCATTGTTACAACTACAGGTATTTATGAGCGAAGAGCAGTCTGAGAGTGTAGCTGCTTTCTCTCTGAACTTTGTTTGCTAAATTAGAGACTCAAGTGATGTTGCTAGAATTTGTCTTTGACCAATTATGCTTTAATAATTGAATAAAGATGATAAACTTCTTAGAAATTCTCATAAACAAATGAACCGATTCGATTTTTTTTAGTACAGCTATTTTCTAAGGATTAAATTTGAAAACGTGCCTTTTCTCTTGAATATCTGTCACTATAATTATTCAGCTTTATTCCTATAGTTTAAAAGCATTAGTAATAATCGTTTTAAAATTCATTAGCAATGCATGAATAATTGTGTGTTTGAAGTAAACGTATGTGAATGAATATAATGCCTCTAAATAAAATTATGAAGTAAACGTTTTGAATTTTATTTTGTTTTTATTCTTTCATGGGCAATAGTTTACAGGTTTATGTTCACAGGTATAAGCCTTGAACTTGATGATATCAGGTATTTAATGGCATTAGTTATTCAATACAACTAAAAATCCTACTATTAAGGAGAAGAACGAACTAAAATCTGAATTTCATTTCAGTGGTTTCATTAAGTAATCATGAAAATTCAAGTCAACGATAAAGAGCAAATCACAAATACTATCAAATCAAACCATTAAATAAAGGAATAACTGTGGATTCAATCTTCTTTGTCATATAATAAAATATTCTAACCTCACTGCGATTACAGAATATATCCAATATTCTTAAAATTGCAGAAGAGTATAACATTTGTCACCAATTTAAACTTTGGTTATACTTAAAATCGATACACCAATCATAGAGATGTAAGTAAATACAGTGTAATTTGATAAATATGCATTACATTTCATGTTTTATAAATGCCCATCCAGTTCATTTACAATCAAAACAAGCTAGACATACGTAATGATTGTGAAGGAGGGCAAGCTTAATGCATAGATAATTTTCAGAGTGAAGTTTTACGCTCTTTATTTCACATCTGAATGTGAGAGACTTTTAGTTATTCCCTATGATTTGTTGCTGTGAAAATCGTCTTGTCTATTACCAACCACACGCAGTTCTTGAACCTATTGCAGCACAAATTAGCCACATATTGAACCCAATTATATTATTTTCAAATAAAAATACTCTTATTACTCCTTATTAGTAGAGTACTTTTATCCACATTCATCACGCACAAGAACTCATGCATACTGAAATGTTAAATTCTACTGATTTGCATAATAAATTTAAGTTGTAAATTTTGTTTTTCAACTCTAAAAAAATTAGTGCATTGTGTACAAATTTAAATTAACAATTGTATTTTAAAAATTGATTGACTTATTTGAGCGCTCCTGAATTGTTCGTTTATATTACAGTAAAATTGTCACCCAAACTTTGTTGCGAAATCAATGAAACGATAGACGAGATATTAGGATTTGTAGTAAAGCTCAGCACAACCAGAGCTTTCGCAGCGGGGGACAGGATGGGGCTATTAAGATTAGAATGATGATGTTGACGAAGAAAAGTTGTCGTTAACATTACGGAGTACTTCTGTAGTTCTATGTCAATAAACACATCTGACCCAATAGCCTCCTAGGACCATTTCATATAATATACCACTGGATTCGGCAATGCTCCACTATAAAATGCATTTTACTTCAAACGCCACTGGTCACGTAATTATTAACCACGTTTTATGCTACGCTCTGCACAAATTTTAATATATGAAAGACTTTCTGGCAAGTATGGGTTGGTTGTATGTCCTGGTTTGGACATGACTGTCTAGTATCCTATTGATAAAACGTTTTCTCTCAAATTTGTGCATGCATTCGCTATGACACTGTCTTGTAAAAATTTGATTTTCTTGCTCCAATAATTATTATATTATTTGACAATCACATGTGCACAAAATGCAGAATATGCCGATATTTCACAATCGCAGGGGCAGAATATGCAGCAAAGACGCGCTTAATACTTGAGCGTGCGGCGGGTTGCGTATAACTTCTGTTCAGGGGTGCTTGATTCAGAATAAACAGAAAATCATCAATGCGGCAACGCGCAGACACGTACACATTCCAATTTTACTATGCCTATATTTTTGGCACAATTGCAAGTAACAAGTTGACAAAGTTTTATCGCAATCGGACTAGCAACTCATAAAATACGAACAAACAAACATTGATTTTTTTATATATTACATTGAGATTTCTCGCCACACGTTTTTTCGAATTCTTACGGGTTCTGTACGGGAGATCCGGAGGAATGCAATTGTATACTCGTTGAGGGCTACGAAGTGGGCTAAATCGCAGTTCCACTCAAGTGTTTCCAGGAACTGGCTCTCCTCCCCCCCTCAGCACTGCGACGACAAGGGAGGAGCGCGCTTTCTGCGACGAATAGCGTGTGGTGACAGGGGCATATTCCGGGACGACGTGCCTCTGCCCTCGCCGCCCCCCGCACCGCTCTGCAGAGGAAGACAAAGCTCGCCCAATCTGTCTTCGTCTCCAGGCGCGTGCGCGCACGCCCATGTCGCGACCTCTTGGGCTTCCTCTCCGTGCCGGAGCTTGCGATTCAATGTGACGCTCTGTGCGGTGGTTCCGTTGTGTTTCTGCAACTGGATCCGCTGGTCCTAGTTAACTCTTTATGTTTTCTAAGTAAGGGCTGTTAAGATTAAAATGGAGAATGTGATTTTAGATAAGTTCTTATTTTGTGGTTTTCTTTTTTGTCTTAAGCTGTCTCAACACTATCAACTTCTCCTTATTTCTCATTATAGATTATAGTGCACTTTCAGAAAGTTTATACAACCGATTTTCTGTACATTTTATATACGTTTCTAATTCATCTATTTTCCCTAGTTCTTTTTCTGTTTCAAACCATTTCTACTCTACGACGTAACTGATCCCGAAATTAGAACTCTTTAATTACACTTTCTTGAATAGTTTATTTTCCTACGATATCTTTTTATTGCATTCCATCTTTCATTTTCGAATTAACTTCTACTTAATTTCAGAATTCATTTATACAAAGTAATGATTTGTACCATGTTTGAAGTTTAAAAAATGCTATTCTAATTCTGTTTTATTAACCCACTTGTGTGTACGCTATTAATACGAAGTGCAGTAGTTTGGTGATACTAAAATCATCGATCATTAGAAACGTTTTAAGATCATCAATTCCATCACTGTCATGCAAAATTGATTTCCTGTGATTTTGTTTGATGTATTTGGCTAGTAGGTATAAAAATTTGCTCCTTTCTTAAATTAATTTTATGCAGGTACAGCATTATATGTTTTTCAGGGATTTTAATATACAATTTATATTATACAATAAAAATATAATTTTGGTCTTTCATCTAACAGCATTTGAGGAGGGCCACACGGCTACCTCGGAAACAAAGACTGCAGAGCAGTAATTCAGAAGGGATTCTTTTAAGTTTTCTATTTAGTTGCTTAACGTTTTCGGCAGTGAAACTGGTTAATGTGGGAAGTGGATTAATTTTGATATACGGCGATTTAAAAGAGTCTTTATGGTATCTGGAGATAATGCGGTTTGAAATGGAAGCATTTGTGCACATATTAAATATATGTGCACTTGTACAAGACGAAAGAAGACTTAAATCTGTTGCTAATATGTTGAATGTATTCATAAATGGGAAGAATTTTTAGCTCCCTGTGCATATTTTTAGCTCTCTTTGCTTATTTGGAATAAACCAGGGAGCTTGTACGACTTTTCTTAAGTACTTGTTGGGAATGATTTGTAGTTTCTTCAGACGTGTGTTAGCTATATTATTCCAAATTTGACAGGCGTAAGTTATTGAGGGACGTATTATTGTTTTAAAGACGTATAATGATCATTCCAGCCTAAGCAATGACTTGTTATTTATTACAGGGTAAAGTTTGTTAATTTTTGTGTATGTTTAGTTCGCTGTTTTTTGAATGTGGTTTTTCCAAGACTAGAACGTTTGTTTTCTGGTTGTTGGTATCTTAAAGTGTTATTGCGGTTCCTTGTTACTAGTCATTCTTGAATTGTGTACTGCTGGTTTGAATCCGAACATTTTGAAGCATCTGGATTATCCTCCCTGTTTACTCTCTTAAATCCCTTGAATGCTCCAACAAAATTCCACGTTCATTCTTTTTTATACCAGCCTTTCTCTTACCAATCTGTTCTGACCTTTAACCATCCGAATGCCATCCAAAGTGCACTTCGTGAAGCCTCGAAACGCTCCCAAAACCCAAGCGCGTTTACGACAAATAAAATGATGTCCTAGAAACTGTATATATTGGGTGGGGAGCGGAGGTGTGAATCGGTAGTAGGATTGGCGGTTAATATTTTAGCAGCAGAAAGATGTTGAGAGATTGTGAAGGAGATGTATTTCCCATGCGCATAACATGATGGTTTACTTGTGATGTCTTGTATTTATTTGTATTTCAAGGCCTTTCTCGTAGTTAATAATAAATTTGACAATATATAGGAGTCTTAGACGTTTGCATAGAGACTGCTATATGTTCATGTTTTTAAATCGTGCAGTCATAATAGCTTAAACCCCAAGGCGTCGGACCTTCATAACTGCTTTATGTTGGAAAATGGTCTACTAGTCATACGAGAGTATTCATAAGAAAATTGATAATCAAGTGGCAGGAGAGGTGACTTTAAAGGAATTCCGGATAAAATGTATATCAATGAAACCAAGAATAAAAGTAAAACTCCACAGGAAAAAATATTAGATATAAAAAGAAAAGAACTAAAGACTAATACATTAGGAACTGAACACGTAAGGAAAGTAGCTTCGTAAAGTACATTGAAGTGTTTTCATAATTGCACCAATATGACATAAAAGTTGTTGAAGAGTATTATTGTCTTACTTAAAAATTATATTCTAATGATGAATATGTAAAAGATCCATTAATGCATCATAAGTTAACTATCACGAACTTGTTTAACATGACCATGATCCAGATGTAGCAAGGAACATACGTCAGATCTCTACTACGTAAATATTGTTGATAGCATAATTACCATAAATTCGAGGTTTAATTGGTCACAACCCATTATTATCCATATAATAAGCGATTTTGTTCACTTCAACATATTTTGACCCCACAATTTGGATTATTCGAAAATATAACACTGCACAGACATGCCAATGGGTATTTTCGTTCATTGCAAAATCGTGCGGTCATAACAGCATCTCTTCTATTTTCAGCTAATGGGAAAAGATAATCTGCCTACATTCAAATCGTTCTGATTAATCGAAGAGTTAATTATTCACAATCCTAAACGTCTGCCAAAAAGAAGCTGACAATGTGTAAAAACACTGCAAAGAGAAGACAAAAGTGCGGTAGAGCCCATTTGCGCACGTAATAAAAGCGAGTCGACATTCTTCATTGAATAAACCAATGAAATGAGGAGATGAAAAATTTAGCTTCATAAATATCCAAAACACTTCGCTGGCGCGAACGGGCAGGGCAGGGCAGGCGACGGGGCAGGCGCCGAGGGACAGCGGTGGGTGATGGGGTGGGGCATGAGAGAGGAGAGGAGAGAGGAGAGGAGAGGAGAGAAGAGAAGAGGAGAGGAGAGGAGTACGATACGAAGAGGCGTGAGCAGTAGTGGAGGAGAGAAGGAGGGAGGGACGGGGAGGAGAAGTGGAGAGGGGAGAGGACGCGCTTTACCGCCCACGAATAATTGAACGTGGCCGTTCGGCGTGGAATCTCGCCCTCTAATGGGAGAGCGAGATGGGCGAAACGGGTTTTGACGGCAAATGCGTCGGTGGAGAGCTGACATTCCACAGCGGCGCCGACTGCCGCTTTTTAGTGCCAAACTTGCCGTCATTTTCTCGCCATCTCTACTGTGTATCGAACTGCAGACATTGATGGGTCCACATGAAAACATGGGAGATAATTTTGTGCGTAATGCTCATCTAAACGAATCTATTAAAAACTTACGTTTTAAATAACTTTATTTAAACTACTGAAACCATAGTTTATCTAACTTAATAGTAGATTGAAAATTAATAAAAATTTATCACTACATTTAAGTCAATATAGGAAGGGAGAGGAGGAGTGTAAGTAGGATTATAAGGAATAAAGGTAGAATAAATCGTTGGCTTACGGGTGAGAGATGTTGGGTCGGGTTTTCGGGTCTTGGGAATACTCTAAACGGTAAAAATTTCCTAAATTCTTAAAATTTTCCAATTTGCTAGTTTGTGGAATATTTTAACTGTTAACATTTCCTAAAAATAAATTGATTATATCCACATTTTTATTTTTTTTTAAACTTTATTTAAGAACCAAATAGTTTTACGACACTTTATGATATAATAATAATTATTATTGTTAATATTATGAAATATACGCAGAATCATTTACCATTATCTCTCAATGCTTTCAGTTTCTCCCAGGGCTTGAACTCTTGGCTTGATGTGTCTTCGCTTGTATGCTGACGAGATTCCCTCCCTTTCTAGTTTTTCTAGGGGTAATTCAAAAATACGTACGCAATTTTAGCTTCTTCAAAACCTCAACAAACCAATTAACAGAACTTATTAACATTTCACCGATTCTTTTTCTCCTTTATTTTTTTTTATTTCCTTTCTCTCTACCGTTTACATTCATCCCGATTCTTTCCCGATTTCCTATCAAGCTCGTCCTCCCACGCTTTCACTCCTGTCATCCATGTAAAAATCTTCATCCAAATTGCGTGCGTATTTTTCATTGAATGACTTCCTTTATTATGTACTATTGTAATATAATTTCTGAAAGTGGTCAGGTGGAAGAGCAGGCTAAATCGCCTGAGCCTCGTCACCAATAAAGACATTTATTTATTTAT